>PVJD01005154.1:0-120625 GCA_004026545.1 Mormoops blainvillei | reverse complement strand
AAGGGTGCTTGTAAAAATACAAGATTCCTTTAGCTGGCCTCAGACTTATGGAATTAGATTCTTGAGGGAGAGGCCTAAGAATCTATAGTTTTAACAAGTGCCCAAGGTAATTTTGATTAAGTAGCCAAGGATGAGAAACACCGCCTTAGATCAGGGGTTCTCAACTTTGGCAACACACTTCCACCAGTTGCAGAGTTTTGAAAAAATACTGATGTTTAAGCCTCACCCCAGACCAATTAAATCAGAATCTCTAGGATTGGAATGCACACACTTTCATTAAAAAAAAAAAGCAGAAGAAGAAGAAGAAAGAAAACACCCTTCCAGGTGTTGTGCTGCCAAGAGTGAGAACCATTGGCCTACTTAAATAGTCAGCTGACAAAGTACTACTCTTGGCACAGGAACCAATGAAGTCCTGGGAAAACACTTATTCTCCAAACTGTTGATATCTACAGAAGTTTAGAAGTAGCAATTTGGGAGCACTTCTGGATGTTTCGATGACTGCAAAGAGATACATCTATTCCCATGTACATTTTTGACTAGATAGAGAAGTGAGAAGGAGGAAATAGAGTGAAAGAACTCCCTCACATATTCTGGATATTTACAATCTCTAAGGACATCCCACGCATGCTCCTAAATATTTAATCTTGAGCCTATCCTATGGATACAAATACCTACTTGTTATTTAAGAATAACCTTTTTATTTTTATGATCCAGTCATGTGTAGAAAATACACTTCTTTGATATGAATAAACTCCCATAATTGTCCAAATAAAGAATATAATCAAGTCTCTGGTGAGGTTCCTCACATTTTCAGAATTTGCAGGTCCAGCAAAGCACAGCACACCGAGCAACGAAAACATGACTGGAGTTAATATTGTTGGAGAAAACCTAATCTTTAAAAAAACATACATTTTTAGATTGACTAATCTTGAATACCTTTGTTACTTATTGAATAAGATAGAGAGGTAATATAGTTATCAAGTACAAATCTAGCATATTTACCTTTAAATAATTTTCTTTGAACAGATAGGAGAAATATACTTTGCATTTACTGAATTAGGAAAATTTATTTTGCTTTCACATACTTTACAGCAAACTTTAACTTACAGGCTCTATGAAACAAGGTGTAACATATTTTAATAGGATTAATTTTGTAGAGCAGTTTTAGGTTCACAACAATGTTGAGAGGGCACTAGGGATTTTTCATATACCTCCTACCCCCACACATTAACATCCCCCATTATCAACATCCCACACAAGAGTGCTATGTTTGTTACAACTGATGACATGATGACACATCATTATCATCCAAAACCCGTCATTTACATCAGAATTGACTCTTAATGTACATTGTGTGTTTAGACAAATGTATGGACATGAGTCCATCATTGTGGTATCATACATAGTTTCCCTGCCCTAAAAAGTCCTCTGTGCTCTACCTAATCATCCTTTTCTTTCTCCTCAACTCTGACAACCACTGATCTCTTTACTATTTCCAGTTTTGCCTTTTCCAGAATGTGCTATAGTTAAAATTAGTTTTCTAGGACTACTGTAACAAATACCCCAAAGCGGGCGAGTTAAGAGAAATTTATTATTTCGCAGTTTACAAGATGCCAGCAGGGCTGATCCCTTCTGAGGGAAGGATCTGCTCAGGCCCTCCCTCCTTGACTTGTGCCTCTTTTTCCTGTGCCTCTTCACAGTGTCTTTCCTCTATAGGTGTCTCTGTGCCTATATTTCCCCTTTTTATTTGAATAACAGTCATATTGGATTAGGTCCTACCTTAGTGACCTCATCTTAACTAATGACATCTGCAATGTCCTTGTTTCTAAATAAGGACACATTCTGAAGTATTGGGGGTGGGGGCGGTTTAGGACTTCAACATATGAATTTTGGAAGAACGCAATTTAACCCATAATAATGTTGAAGTCATTTACTTAACTCTTTCTATCCAATGAAAAAAAGACAACAACATGACTGTGTTTCCACACACTGTTACATGTAAGCCTTATTCACATCCAGGTTTCTGCTTAGACATCACCTGTGTAGGCAGCCTTCCCTGGTTCTCTTATCTACACCCAAACTGGTGTTAGGTGCCCTTCTCAGGTTAAACTACTTCACTCTGGTTAGTCATCTTCGGTTGATCTGCAGGTTTTTCTTCCTGGAAGATAAACTCTTTGTGTTTATGGACTGTGGATTACCAGTGGCTGGAATTATCTTTCCCACGGAGAGGAACCAAAGAAATATTTGTTAAGTGAAAAAATCATTAAGTATTGAGAAATTAATTTGTCCACACGAGACCACACACTTCAGTAGTCTTTTTCACTCCTGATTTTGTCGCTGCCTGGCCCTCTGTCTAGAGTGCCCACTCGCCAGAGGGCAGAGGCCTGGCTCGTTCTCGTCCATCATGCATCTGCTGAAATCGTCTTCTCAGAGCTTCTCCCAGCCACCCAGTTTCAAGAGGATTCCATGGTCCCCACTATTTTCTCTGCAGCACTTTCTTTGTTTCTATCTTAGCGGTTATTACAATCTAGTACTGTATTTTACTTATTTTTGGTTCTTTGTCTCTGTCTCCCTTTCCCCTTAGACTATACCCTTCACAATGATGGGCCACATGAGCCTCGCTCACCATTGCAGAACGCGGCACCGTGCCCAACGCAGAGATTTTTGTCCCTGTTGCTGTTGCTGTGGCTTCACTGGGAAATGCACATCTAATGATTATTTCTCTCTTCCTCCGTGCTCCGAAGTCTGTCACACAGTTCGTTTCTGTATTTCTTTTTTCAAGCTTAAAAAAGAAAGAGATGAATATAAACCGAAAAAAGGGAGGAATAAGAGGAAAACATTACCAAGTTTCTGGATTAATGCTTTCATCCAGCGTAATAGGTAAAGTCAAACGGACCCAGGTTTAAATGTTAGTTTCACCTCTTAATACTTACATATGTTAAGTAAGTTAAAAAAACTTCTCTTCAAATCAGTCACTTGATTTGTGAAATGTGCTCTCAATCTGGTTAAATATGAAAATACTTTTTTTTCAGAGTAGGTACGTATTTGTAAACTTGAAAATATTTAAAATTGAGTTTCCATTGACTTCACACAAGTTAGACAATTTGTTAGGGTATAATATTCTTGGGTCACAGTTTTTATTTATTTTTATTTAACATATTTTGTTTTATTTTTTGTTAATTTTTATATTTCTGCCTGCACACTTTTAGAATTCTTTTGACCTGGAGCCAAAAAAAAAAAAAAAAAGCCAATGTAACTCTAGGTCTGGGTTTCTCTTTGAATTTATTTCTCCTGGAATAAAGGCAGACCCAAAAATATTTATCTATTGTAACTTTGTGGTGGTATTGTTTTTTTTCCCCTTTAAATTTATTTTTTACTTATAACAAAGAGCCATGAAAATATCAAATACATAATAACAGTTTATTGCCTCACTCTTAAATCTTAATTCTTACACTCTTTAAAAGAAATGACATTCAACTTTTAGAACTATGTTTTCTGCTATTTTCCACCACATCGTTAAATGATGTGCTTCTATAGAAATTGTTATTTTTAAAATGTGGACTATTATTTGAGCTGCTGCTGTAGAAAATCTAAGTGTTTATCTCTCTTACATCACTCCTATCTGTAATTCTCTACCTCACATACAACTTCCTTCTCAAACTTCGATTAATTCAATGTTGGATTTCTACATTGTTATGACAACTGATGAGATCAGGCACATCAAGTAGTTATTCAGTTCCACTTATATCTTGCAGGCATTCACCTGAGTATCTCCATCCTCCTGCTCCAACTTGGCCTTGTGGAGCTATAGGTCTTGAGCATAGCTGATATCCTGAGACTTCTCTTCAAAATCATCATAGGAATTTCCTTTGCAGTTTTGTCTCTTTCATGTTTCTTTGTCCTGTAACCTCTGATGCCCTAGTAGCAATGAGCACAACAGTTCCTAATCTGGGTTTCTAACTCTCCAATAAACAATCCAGGAATGCTTGTAAACTGATTGATCACAAGTCTTGGGTGGGACAAACACAAGATGAGCCTAGAGAATTTTAAGATGTCAGAAAGTAGGGAAATTTTCAAAAAGAAAAAGGGATGGTGGCATGACAAAAAACACACAAGCCAACCTGAAAAAGTTCCCAATGGTCAAAGTTTGAACAACTTGAGGAATGAAATAATTACATATAATTGGACTGTAACCTCAAATTTAAAATAAATACTACAAAACCATACTGACATAAATAACTACACTAATAAATAAATGGAAGTAAATATACAATTCTTCTTTACAGATCAACTTTAACTAATAATAAATGTACATGAAAAGAAGGAAATAGAAATTCACCATTAGAGTACCACAATAGTAACTGACACAGGCAAAACCCACCTATGGCTGTGAAAATGTGTGGATAAAAGATTAAGCATAAGTAGCACTTTTGCATAGCCTCAGAGTATCTCCCCCAAAATATTAATTATAAAAGAAAAATATTATGACTTTGTAAGAGAGAACCTTGTCAGAGACCACATTAATTACACAATAAAGGTCAACACCATCAATAATATATGTCAGGTCCATGTACTTTTTGATACAAAGTACTAAGAAGGTCATATGACCTTTGTGGTTTTCTTTTTAAAAATGCACAACCTCAATCTAATCATGAGAAAACATCATACACTCCTAAATTGAGGGACGTTCCAGAACACAATTGATCAGTATTCCATAAGATGTTGAGGCAAGGAAAGACAAAAAAGATTTGAACTGTTACAGATTGGAGAAATCAAGTGATAGGACAATTAAATGTAAATAGCATCTTGGATTAGATTCTGGAACAGAAAAAGGATACTCATAAAAAAAATCAGAAGACCCCACTTCCCCAATTCTGTAATTTAGTTAATATTATTTTACCAAGATAAATTTCTTAGTTTTCATAATAGTTCTATCGGTATATAGGATGTTAATGTAAGAGAGAGCGGAGTACAGGATATGAGAATTATCTTCACTATTTGCACAGTTCTTGTGTAAGTCTGAATTTATCTCATAATAAAAGATTCTAAAATTAAAAACAAAGCTCATAAATATATACACATATGTCTTGCATTTTTTGAATTGTTAGTATACAAGTCAAATAGTCAAGACATTTTGGTGTCTTCAGCAAATATTCATAATTTCCTAAATGTAAGTATATTTTACAACAAGCATCATCTTGATGTAAGGCTGTAGGATGTTTTGTTTTGTTACATTTTGTTTAATTCTTTATTTGTAAGAGAGAGAACATATTAATAAAAATCATTAGGTTGTTTTTTATTTTATTGAGGGTATTAAATACTAAACTCTAGTGTTAGCTTAATGACTTAAAGGAATCTCATTAATAAATAGAGCTAAGCAATATTCTTAGTAAGTTGATTTGTTTAATGTAATCATTCTAACAAAGTAGCTGCTGGACTTATTGGGAGAATTTTGTTTAAAAAGATGCCTCCCACTGTTATAAGCTAGAAGTCATTAAAGACAATATAACAAATATATAAGGAATAAATCCCCAATTATCCCCCATATCAATGTGGAGCCATTCTTATTTAGGTTCTGCTTATAATCAGTGTTGGTGTGTTTTAAACTTTATTAAGTTAAAATATTTTCTGAACAATAATTTATTCAAGACTTTATGTCACTCCAAATTTATATGGTCACTGTAATATGGAAGGAAAGTGACGAGAGACTACATATGTGAGCAGGAGGCAAAGAAGCCCCCTTCGTGTCTATTCTAAGTCAACCAGGAACCATGCACATCTGGGAAAGAGACAAGTGGAGGGCAAGGCTGAGAGATCTAAAGTGAAACATAAGATGTGTCTGAAGCGTTGTGTTTCCTTCCCAGGAGATGTACTTTCTAAGAGTATTTGTGTGTGTCTTTTCATTTCTAGTACTTCATACTTCATAATACAGCCTGTGCAATGGTCCTTGAGTTTATTAGTTTGAACTGAAATAATTTGAATAGAATTACTTTGTGTGACATGAGGAAAACAGGGAACTATCTAGAACTGTTGAGCAGGAGACTGTTATCAGATTTGCATTTTTAAATGTACAAGTAGAGAACATCTTACCATTGTTCAGCCTAAAGAAGAGAGATCATAAATAAAGAAGTAGCAACAGGAGAAGAGAATAGGGGGGAAAGGAAGAGTTAGAATGATTCTTACATAATTTTGGCTTATGTATTACTGAGGAGTACAAGGATATGAGCCAATTCAGGTATAGAAGATGACAGAGTCCATTTATCCAAGTCATATAATAAGTGGGAAGTCAAACATTGCATGTAGGAACAGTTACATTAAAATTGAAGTAGTTGAAGACATTGACATAGATGAGCTCAACCGAAGAGAGCACAAATAATGAGAGAAAAATAAAATTCAAGAAGGGAACAGGGATTATAGAGCTAAAGATGACAGATTTTGGCAGAGATATCAGAGAAGTGTGAATGTAAGGAGTGTTCAGGCAGTAACAAGGGAATGATGTTCCCCAATGGAGCACAGCATTTCTAGAAGCAGTAGTGGTCACTGGTTATTAGGACTCCTGGCCCCAAACAAGGGAAATAGTTACCAGCTAACATAACAGAAAAGAAATTTAATGAAGTAATAACAGATACATCATAGAATCCACAGAAAAGCTGATTAATGAGGCTCAGAAAACTGGGAAGGGTAGACTTTGCCACAGAAAGCAAACTGGCAGTCCTGTCACACCAACAACACTACCAGAGGACACTCGACATTGCCACCCTCACAGACTCTTCAAAGTCCCTGACATGCACTTGAATACCTCTCTCTCCTGTCCGTCAGCCTTCCTTTCCCTTGGTTCGGCATCACATCCCTGGAAAGAGGACTTAATCTCCTAGCTCAAGAATCAGGAAGGCAGGGGGAGGGGCTCCCCTTTTGCTTTGTCTCCCACTAAGCCCCTCAGTGGATGTACCGCCTCCATCAAAAAGAATAATAACAGGAATAACAGCTATCTCATATACAACCCACATTATATTCTAGGTTCTGTTCTGAGCACTTTACAGACATTAACTTATCCTCACAACCACCCTTTATCATAAGTATTACTCTTTTTTATTTCAGTAGAGGTTAAACTGAGAAACCCAGGAACTAATGACTTCCCAAATACTACACTGCTGGAAAGTGGCAGAGTAAAGACTGGAAGACTGGCAGTCACATCCCTGGCTCTTTTGAGGCAGCGTCTCCCGCACTGACTAGCACATGTAGGTAACACTAGGTTGGTTGGTCCAATGAAGCAAGAACGAATGTTAAATTCTTATATTTAGACATTGGTGAAAAGTATCTTCTGAGATAGGAGGAAAGGAAGGAAGGACAAGCTGCCCAAGCACGTGTAAACAAGCAAGGAGAGGAGGGTGGTTTTGAGGTAGTCCATGTCAGGATTTTGGGTTCCTCTCAGAAACAGGGACATCATTGCAGGGCAGAAGTAAGATTAGGACAGAAGTCAACTTCAAATGATAGACCTTTGCAAGAACCACTGTATGAAAAACAGTAGAGACTCCAGCTAAAGCTAGCAACCCTGAGTAGATATAAACTCTAATCCTCTCTTTCTGGGTAATTATATCGAATTTTGCTCCAACAGCCCAAATGACATGAAGAGACTATAAATTCAGGTTTAAAGTTCATTGGTCAGCACTAGAAGAAACCTAAGGGTCAAAAGGTTAGAGAGTAGATGAAGTAATGAACTATTGTTGGACAAATATCATTATTATAATCATCATCATAATCATAATAACTATCATCTAGTGACTCGTATCTGCAAGTCAGACACTGTTAAATGTTTTACATGCATTATCTCCAGTCATGGACATAACAACTCTAAAAAGTTGATACTGTTATTATCCCATTTTATAGGCAAGAACATTGAGACCTGGAGTGTCCAAGGTTAGAGAGCTAGCAAGTGATGCAGGTAGGATTTGAACCTACTTGAAACCAGTAGGTCACTGTGAATGAAACAAAATGCAGGAATCAAAGATTAAGAGTTGGAAAGCAGAAAAAATGGAAATAAGAAAGTGAGATGATTGAGTTACAGGAGCTGTATTATGGTCTGAAAATAGAATGTTTGAGTTTATTATTTTACCTCTCAAGTATTTCATTCTATGTGACAAGTTTCAAGGTATGTTATGAAAGTAACAATTCCATATAGTGCTTATCTGAGTACGATATGGAGCACAACCTTGAACAATTGGGTGTGCAAGCTGATGGATAAATAATCTCCCTTTCATTTCCTGACCAGAGAGTTCTAGGAGACATTTCATACGGCTCCTTGTGCATCAGTCATCTGTGCTGGTGACAGACTCAGTACTGTGCCCATGTACTGTCTTTTCTTTCTCCCATGTTTCTCTTCCTCACCCTTCATTTCTGTTCCCTGGGATCACTTCCTAAATAAACAACCTGCATTCAAGGCTCTATGTTGCCTCAAGCTCTGCTTCTGGAAGAATCCAGGACAAAACAACAGGAAGTAGCCCTAGAAAACAAACCCCCAAGTCGAATGCTCCTGGTTGGAACTGAGCAGCCTCTTTTAAGGTCAACCCTCTCTTCTCATTGCTTCAGGCCCACAAGTTCTGTCCAGAAGATACCCAGCCTTGAAAAATAGAGACATTTATTGAAAAAGATACAAGAAGCGTTGTACAAAGGACAATGACACTTCAGTCCCCTTCAAAGTAGGCACCTTGGGACCTCACACGGTTCTACCAATTGCCATCAGCTGCCCCATCGTAGTCCTGAATCTCATTGTCAGTCTGAAATTTCTTCCCTTTCAAAGGTGATTTTACTTTAGGGGAAAGCCAGAAGGCACTGGACGGGGGTTTGAGTGACCTGGGTGATTTGATGTTTTGCCAAAAAGCTCTGCACAAGACATGATGCACAAGCAGGTACATTGTTGACAGTCACCAGTTGCCCAGAGTTGCAGCCTTCTGAATCATCTGACTAGTTTCCAAGGAGGATTGTTCAAGCTTAACACAAAATTTGATGCAAATTTGTTGCTGTACTTGCTCAGTCATTTTGAATGCGACAGCCACACAGTACACATGCTCACTCAATGGCGTCTAACATCCCCACCGTCTAGTCCAGTGAAGTTGTCATTGTTCGTACATGCACATTCCAATCCACTCTCCTTGCTGCCAGGTTACATCGATGTCCACAAACCATTCTCATTATATTCACAATGGCTGGACCTTTTCTGGGCTGGTCTCATAGAGTCAAATTTAGGTGTTGTGTTTAGTTATGCAGAGAATAAGAACTAAGAGAACCAAAATACAGGAGTGAGAAAAAGTGGGTTTACAATTGTGAGTATATGAAATACAAGGTGTATTCTAATATTATTATTTATTAATTACTATACATTTCCATACAAACAACTGTAATGTAATACAGGGGTGGACCAGCTTTTGTCCACCCTTGTATATCCAACTGTGTGTGTGTGTGTGTGTATGTGTGTATGAAGAGAGAGCAAGAGAGAGATTTACTTGAACAAATTGGCACATGTGAAATTCAGGTAAGAGTTAATGCCTTTAGTCCAAATACCACAGAGCAGCAGTCTAGAAACTCAGGCAGGTTTTTCAGTCTTGAGGAGAATTTCTCTACTTTCAGGAAACTCTGTGTTTGGTCTTAAGGCCTTCAATTAATTAGATGTGGCCCTCCCTTATATACAGGGTAATCTGTTTTACTCAGTCTACTGACTAATCACATCTAAAAAATACCTTCATAGCAACATCTGAGCTGCTGTTTGACTAAACTACTGATACCATAACCTAGCTACACTTAAGATTAAATATCACAGATCTCAACATAGCCTTATGGGTGAATATAAGCTGTCCTCTGGAGAGAAATAGCTTATATAACAAAGGAATTGAAAGTGCTGATCCATTTATATTGGCAGGAACTATGCAATCAAAGGTGGGCATTGGTGTGGGTTTATGTAAGGCAGAATATGAAACTGGATAAGAGAGAATTTTATATATGAGAGCAGTCTTCTATGACTAAGGATTTAATTTTTTCAGGAATATGTGGAATACATGGAACCGGTCTTAATATGCTACTGAGAATGGAAATGGTCTGTAGTAAATGAATTGGAGCTGTTGAAAGTTGGAGGTCAGAAGTTTGGGGAGGTGGGAATATCTTAATGAACTTATTATATGAGATGGTAGAGGTCATCATCTGATTATGTCCCTTGAGAGGGCCTAGGGGGCATTACTTAAACTCGGGAAATAAGGAGTACACTGGTGCAGAGATATCGGCACCTTGAAGAAATTGATGGTGATTGTCCTTGATAGGCTGGAGTTTACTGTGCAAGATGCTTCCACAACTTCCTCCTAGCAATGGGTATAATTACATTTCAGTCTAGCAGAAACCAGATATAAGTTTGACATAGTTATTGCGCAGAGCAAGGCAGGGGTGATAATTAAGGTGCCTGGATGCATTGATACCTATGGTGATGGGTAATAGAGCATGATCTCCTAAGAGCTGAGGTAGATGATGAGCCATCAGGATACTGCTTCAACAAGAGGTGGTGAGCAAAAGGCTGATGGTCACGATAACAGAAAATTTATTGTTCCTCATCCAGTTTCTAGATGTACGTGAGCTTACAGATCCATAGTCCATTGATTGAAGGGTAAATTGAGTCTCCTTGAGGAAGGAACCTGTAATGCAACTGAGCCTTTCTAGCATGTTCTGGATGTTAGAAAATCCATCAAGACCTATAACCTTGGTCTCACTGGTAAAAAGCATGAAATATCAGGTGATGGGTATTATGTATTTGGGATGGGCAAAAGAAGGCCCAGAAGACACAAGTAAATTATATGACCAGAAGGAACAGATTCTCATGGCATTCATTTCTTTTGTGTTCATGCCTCTTCCCCAACTAATACACATAACCTCATGGGGGTTAATTACTGTCAACTGGTGACATAGGGGAAAAACAGAAGTAAAAACAAACCTGCTCCTGGCTCACAAATCGGTTGGCTCAATATGTTGGAGCTAATCATAAGGAGACTGCTACCGTAGTATAGCCCCACTCCAAGGTGACCCACTGAGTAAGGTAAATTCTCCCAGTGGGTAAAGCCAAGAGCAGTATACTTGGTTTTTCACATCGTGTAGAGGAAAAAGTGGTCTGAGCTATGGGTGCTCACAAACTGCTGGGCCGCAGTAATGAATGACCAGGCTGTTTGGTCAAAGACCTCAAAATAAATAAGATTAGAAGACTAGGAAAATTTAGGATGAAGGATGTTGGTGGTAGTGGTTGCAGTGGTAAAAATAAACACTAATATATAGACCCACTTGCTAGTAGTAGTTCCATTTTATGAATAGCATCAGTCAGTATGTAATAAATGCTCTGCCTATCTGCTTTCTTACCTTTTTTCTTATGGACCTAAAAGTCATTTCCAGTTGGGAGTGAGTGTTGTTTATACAAACTTAGAATGTTAAAGAAGACATATATTTCTGTGGGGTTGTGTTTTCTGACCTAAGAAACACATTTCAGACCCCCTGGCCTCTACTGTAGAACACTGTATTTTCCAAACAATAGAGTTTCCAAAGTCTGTAAATAGTTGTATGGATAGTTGACATCTTTAAAATATTTAATTTTTCAATTTAGATACAAGCTATCACTCTCAATTTTTCCTTTTATATTTATTAGTAAATTTTTGCAATTTTCTTCATAGAGATTATTCATGCATCTTATTCAGGTCAAACCTAACTTGACCTAATTGTTGCAGTGATTGTTGTTGCTAATAAGTTCTCTTTCCAAAAATCTACTGCATATGTTTATTTGGGCTGTGCCCTTAATAAGTGTACCTAGGATAGGGAGAGTGGAAAATGAAATTCAGCCATAGTCCTCTTGCATCAGCTGTGTGCCTTGGCATTAAACTGTGTCAGCCAAGAACAAAGGGTTTCTTTTTCTATTTCACACAGAGGTTCCTAGTGGATTCCATGTGGTATTTATGTGGTATTTGTGGGTACTCTAAGGTATCTTTCATTTATGTAAGAAATGTTTATATAAGTATCTCATTGTACTTCCTCGCAATCAAGCATTTTGTTTTGGAAGTAGGTTTTGTGGTTTAAAATGTATTTTCAAATGCCAAGCTATAAAAAATATTCGTAAGCATAAATATGTTGCTAAGCTCAGTAACATATAGGGGTGGGCAAAAGTAAGTTTACAGTTGCAAGTATGCAAAAGTTTATTCCTTTATTATTTATTAATAAAACTTATTCTTTTATTATTTACAGTTTATAGAATAAACTGTATTATTTATTTGTATTATAACTATAAACCTAATTCTGCCCACCCATGCATAGCAATTGTACCACTTATCATAGTATCAGCACACATCAGATCATCCAAAATATAATTGGGCCAAAAGATTAATGTCTCAAATTTGTAAGTTGATGGGAATTAAGTAAAAGAGAGAAATTGAAATCTCCTTTTCACATTGAATTTTATAATTTTATGTATTTCAGTTGCATAATAATAAATTTATTTAATAGAACATAGTTAGCATCAACTTCCTTGTTTGTTAGCTTCACATAAAATGGCAGCATTGTTCCTAAAACTTGCAAGTTCTAAAATGGTAAAGTAAAACTGGACAAGATTCTGTTAACTTCGCTTTTGCCAAACTTGAATCACTTTGGATAATGCTGACAAATTCAGTCTTCTTTTGTTTGGTAGTCAGCTCTTTCAAGGCAATTTGAACAAGTTTCCACCTGTGTTATTAGTGCTCATCCCAACTCAAAGTATGAGTCAGTCTATTTGTACATGTAGAACAAGTTTTAGTTTCTTGTTAAGTAACAATCACACATAGTGTTTCTCACCATGGATTGACTAAACATAAGCTGATCCAAATTCACGAAATTCAGTAGAAGACACTACCAAGTGGAGCTTTGAAGTTCATCTCTTCAGTGGTATTCGCATTCGGAGAGCACCCCAAGATCTGTTTATTTTAATATCTTATACTGTCAAACCATCTTTCAGTAGGGATCTTGAAATGATTCTACAAATGCTAATTTTGTCTCTTCCTGAGATAAGTAGGGGTAGTGATTGCACAAGACTGAACAAAGAGTTGGAGAACAGCTCCAACCTGTTCGGCCCCAGAGAACCTGAGTGGATGTGAGACCAAAAGTGAGCTGTCTGATCAGTAGTTGGTACAATGCCGTGCAGGACTGAGCTTCACCTCCACTAGTGTCCTGAAGGAGTTAAAGACCTCCTCTTTTCTTTGGAATTTTTTCAGGAACTCAGGTGAATTTAAGTAAAAATATATCCTCTATGAAAACAAGGAAAAAACTTCCTGAGTAAATCTTCACATAAGAAGTTCATACATTCTTTCTAATACTATTTGTAGAGACAGGAGTCATAAGAGCTAGGAAAAAAAAGTGCAATTATTATGATCAAGTCCTTAAGCTACAGTGCTCCTAGCTAGGACCTCCTGGTGGTGTAAGAGTGACCTTAAGTGATGGTAACCAGAGGTCCAGGTTTGCCCAGACATTCTCAATTTATAACTTTTTGGTGGACATAATTATAACTTCGATCCCCAAAGTCATTCGGGTTGGGTGAGATACATGCGATCACTAAGATCACCTTAATATAAGTGCATAATTCTATATTTAAAGACCTTTCTTTAAAAAAAAAAGGGACATAGAAAGCCACAGTGGGTGAAGAGAGAATGCTTAAGCCTTAATGCCAATCCTCCCAAACATTTTTTCTCATAAAGAATACAGATAATTACACCTACTTCACAATGTTGTTTTGAGGATTAAATGCAGTAATATGAGTAAAGTACTCCCCACCACACACCCCGTTGAAAGGCCTGGAGCACGCAAGCGCTGAAGGAATTCAGGTCTCAGTCCACTCACTTCCCTTTTTCCTTAATTACACCAAAGAAAAGTCTAAGATAGATTGCATTGTTCCAAAGAGATGGCAGAGAGTAGAAGCATCTTCTTTATCACATAGAGTCTTCAGGGGCCGAAGAATTTTCACACAACTCCAGGAACCTTCAAGGTCCCTAACACTCCTTGTTCGGAGGAACGTGAATGGGAAGATAGGAGCTCCGTTCCTCCTGAAGAGAGGTCAGGTTGTTTCACCAGCCTGCAGATGGTAGAGGCCCAGCTGTAAGATGGTGCCAAACTCTCAGTCCAGATCAATCTCAAACATAGGGAGAAAATTTTCTAATTGTGAGTTTCCCTACCAGGCAAGTACCTTGTCACTAATGAGGATATATATGGGTATGGATTAACCATTCGATCAGGATATTATATAGGAGGATTCCTCCTCAGACGGGGGTTAGCCCAAGTACTGGGAATAACTTCTTCTTCCGTTTTTCTGTCTAAACATGTCACTGATTTTTGTACTGTATAGTTCCTATATTTTCCAAGGAAAGAGATTTGGCCTATATTTTTCCTTTTCTGAACTTCTAATGAAAAGCATGATGTAGTCCTTGTTACTTCCTTAGGTTTTTATGCACATTAATTCAAAGGGACTGTGCCCTACATGCACTTTGACTCTCACAGTTCCTGTCTCAAACACTGAGCATATAGTGGTTGCTCGACAGGAGATTACTGCTTAGAAACGCAGACACATCCCTGCAGAGATTTTTTTCCCATGACTGTCATAAAGACAAATTATAGTCAGTTTCCCCTGTGGCCTTACCACATATTTTTTGTGACTTCATGTGAAGCAAGAAACATGGCATTTAACAAACTCCAAAAAATGCACTGTCCATTTGATTATGGCTCAAACTTTTGACTATAAAGACTGAAACTACAAAAGTCTGTGTCAATTAGGCAGATGATAGATAAAAATACAATATATATTATAGTAAATATTGCAAGTCAAGCCTGATAAACTAATAGAAATACAAATAAGATAATTAAAATTGCTTGGACAGAAGATATCTAGGGATATTTTGCTCTTTGAAAGTTTTAAAATGTCTCATATGTTAGGTGAAATAATATCCAAACTAAGATTATAGATAAAATGAGATGGAAATGACAGATTCTGACAAAATCATTGATCATTTCAAATCACTTAAGAAGATTTTGTTAACACATTATAATTAACTAAATATTAAATCCACTTGAATTGAAGAAAAAGATATCTAACATCTTATCAGAACTTACAAATGTTTGAGTATTAAATTTAGCTTATTTGGGAAGTTTTTTCAAAAATTACTAGTATTTTGAACTCAAAACATAGTATCAAACATAGTCTGCAAGAAATTGAGGTATGCAAATATTAACATTTATGCAAATGATAAGTACAAAATATATTTAGTAATAAGTACTGATATTAACTCTCATAGCTTAATTTAACTCTCTTTTGGTTTAATCCTAGATTTTTAGGAAGCATTTTTATTGCTGCTGTTTTTAGCTTCCTATTTTTCCCAGAGAATAGCCAGCAATGAAAATTTATGTGAGACTAGCCAGTAATAAAATTCCTCTGCCATCCCCTCTCCTTAAAGTACATTATATGAGAAATTTAAGTATTGTGATTTCCCCAAAACACTATATGAAATCTAAGGGAATTTTGAATTTTTATTGAATTAACACTCTTCTGGTTGCAAGTTATAAAAACCCAGTAAAAACTGGGTTTTGAGGCCGAAAAGAAAAACTTATTGAGTCCCCAAAACAAAGAACTAGGGATGGAGAGGAGGGGTAGGTGGCTCACACAATGATAGGAGAGGACTCCAACACCTTCAGACTCTCTCTACCTTGCCCTGTTTTTCATGCTTCTATTCACCTTCACTCTCTACAAAAGATTGTCTTGTTTCCTCACCGGCAGAGATGAGAGAGGGTTCTTTGCCTTTTAACTTTAATTCCAAGATATTATACAGATATTCCTCCATCATATATCTACCCTTGTGCCCAGGTGAGAAGACTATTATGATTAAAATCTCCCTCTAAAGATACAGGCTTAAAAGGAAAGGAACCTTAATTCCCAGGGGAATGGGAGTATTACTCCCAGGACAATGACGGAGTGTCTAAGGAAAGAATGCTATACTTGTCCCCTAGAATTGCTGACTGTCCTTGGGGGACAAGTTATCTTGGTTCTGACCTATTTGGGACCTTAAAATGTAACAGGCACCACCAGAAACATCTTCCTTGGTCTTTTAACTACGTAGCTTGTTGAAGCAATGAGCAGGGGCACAATTAGAAAGAGAATGGAAAAGATTTTGGAATATTGAGGCTTATAAAATCCTATGTAAAATATGTCTTCTATACCTCAAGCTTGGCTTGTGATTTAGTCTGATACCCATGATGCCATTTCATTAATACATGGCCTAAAGTGCTGTGGTTTCTAAGTTTATTTTATATTCTTCTTGGACACCAATCAACTATAGACATCCTTATACTACTACTAAAAAAAAAAAATTGTATCCAGGGAGACTTCTGGTCAAGATGGAGGCACAGATAAGCACAGCTCACCTCCTTGCACAACCACATCAAAATTACCACTACAATATAGAACCATCACTCAGAGCCATCAGAAAACAAGTTGAATAGAAGCCTGACAACTATGGAGTTAAAGAAACCACATCTATCCAGACTGGTAGGAGGGGCAGATGTGAAACAGGATGGTCTCACATCCATGTTTCATGGATATAAGTTTGGGAGGGATATTTCAGAAGTAAGGAATCCCAACCCTACACCAGGATCCCCAGCCCAGGTGTCCAGTGGCTGGAAAATAAGTCCCCATAACTTTTGGCTGCAAAAACCAGTGGGGATTAAGTCAGTGGAAGAAACTTCTGGGGTCCCAAGCAGTTCCCCTTAAAGGACCCACACATGGACTTACTCAGACTCACTCCCTCTGAACTCCAGCACAGTGGTAGCAGCTAGAAAAAGGTACCACGGCATACAAGGAGGAACCAAAGTATCTGGCATCAAGGTAACAAGGTGAGAACTGGGGAACAGCTTTCTCCTAGAGAGAAAGGAGGGAAGAGGCCATTGTCTCTTTAGTGAGCCCTCCCTTCACAAAGCCACAGAGCCAACAGGCAGGTGCCATATCTGAGAATCCATCAACTTGGATAACACTGTTTACGCCACCCTGGAGATTCCCTGAGACTCCATCCCACCCAAATTACGGGCCCACTCAAACTGTTAACTGTGGTTTTTCCAAATGAATGGTGGGTCTTGGCTTATGCCTCACAACTTCCTAAATTTTATCAAACAAGCAACAGTCAGACTCAGTGAGCCCCTAACCTCCGCACCTCTTGTTAAGTGGCCCCATACCAGCACTAATAGCAGCCAGGTTAGAGTCACGGCTTGGCTTCACCTGGGAATCTCCAAACCCAGTATAAGTAGCAGCCATCTCAGACTGTTTTTTAACCAAGTCATGGTGGCCCCAGGCAAAACACAGGTGGGGGCCGACTTTGGCCTATACAACCCAGGGAACCCCAGAGCCTGCACACTCAGTGGATAGCAACAGACCATGTTGGAGCACCACCAACCCTGCCCCTGCACAGTTGATCCTGCATGGAGGGCAGAGGTTGGTGGTCAGTGGTCATAGTCAATCCTTGCAGCTGACTGGCCTGGGTAAATCCCTCCCATTGACCTGCCAACAACAACGAAGGCTCAACTATGAGAAGAAGGTATACTCAGCCTGCACAAAGGGTGCATCTTGACTACCCAGTTTGCATGATAGGGCAGGCTGTGCCATTGGATCCTGCAGGACACCTACTACATTAGGCCATGCAACTGGGACAGGGAGTCATAGCAGCTCTACCTAATACATAGAAACAAACACAGGGAGGTTGCCAAATGAGGAGACAAAGGAACATGGCCCAGATGAAAGAACAGGTCAAAACTCCAAAAAAAGAACTAAACAAAATGGAGATAAGTAATCTCTCAGAATGAGAGTACAAAACACTGGTTATAATGATGTTCAAGGAAATTAATGAAGATCATAGCAGCATAAAAACGATTCAGTTGGAAATGAAAAATACACTAATTGAAATAAAGAACAATTTACAGGGAAACAACAGTGGAGTGGATGAAGCTGAGAATCAAAACAATGATTTGAAACATTAGGAAGCAAAAAACAACTAATCAGGACTATAAGAAGAAAAAAGAACACAAAAACATGAGGATAGTATAAGAAGACTCTGGATCAACTTCAAGAAGTCCAACATTTTGCATCTTAGGGGTGCCAGAAGGAGAAGAGAAGAGCAAGAATTGGAAATATATTTGAAGAAATAATGAAAGAAAACTTTCTCTAATTTAGTGAAGAAAATATACCTGTAAGTCCAGGAAGCATGGAGTCCCAAACAAGATGGATGCAAAGAGATCCACTCCAAGACACATCATAATTAAAATGCCAAAGGTTAAAGATAAAGAGAGAAGCTTTAGAACTACAAAAGAGAACAGTCAGTTACCCACAGAAGAGTTCCCATAAAATGGTCAGCTGATTTCTCAAAAGCAACCTTGTAGGCTCGAAGGGATTGGCAAGAAATATTCAAAGTAATGAAAAGCAGAGACCTACAGCCAAGATTGCTCTACCCTGCAAAGCTATCATTTAGAATCAAATGGTAGATAAAGAGCTACCCAGATAAGAAAAACTAGAGGAGTTCATCATCACTAAACCATTATATGAAATGTTAAACAGACTTATTTAAGAAAAAGATCAAAACTATGAACAATAAAATGGCAATAAATACATATCGACAATTGAATAAAAAAAAACCTAAGCAAACAAGAACAGAGACAGAATCTTGGATATGGAGAGCATTTTGATGGTTGCCAGATGGGAGGGAAGTGTGGGGAAATGGGTGAAGGGGTGAGGGGATTAAGAAGTACAAATAGGTAGTTACAGAATAGCCATGGGGATGTAAAGTACAGTATAGGAAATGGAGTAGTCAAAGAACTTATATGCATGACCCATGCACATGAACAATGGTGTGGGGGTTGCCTGAGGGAGTGGGGGTTTCTGGGTAGAGAGGGGCAAAGGGGGAAAAGTTGGGACAATTGTAAGAGCATAATAAATAAAATATAATTTTTAAAAATGTAGCCTTCATTAATTACTATTGCATATTTATTCAGAATTTTATTAAAACATTCAGTTCTCAATTTAAAATCTTCCAACATTTATTTTGATCATGAAGTCAGTTGTAAATTCCTACATAATAACTCAATAGACATGATTTTTAGTAAAGCTCAAAGGTTATTTTACATATGCCATAAATGAAATGACAGCAAAAAGCCTTGAAAGAAAGCCTGAAATTAAAAATTAATGGGGTTTTGCCAGGCTAAATTTTACAATTATATGCCTCAAGTAGCTAGATACTATAGCTCATTGCTTTCGCCTTTCTGTTGAACCGTCTTGGAAAGCAAACACATGCCTATTAAGTACCTACGATCTCTCGATTATATTATTAATATAATAATGCCAACCTTACCAGATTCTGAGTCAGTAGGTCTGTTTTGGATCTTTTCACTGTTTTATTTTGTTGGTTTTTTAAAAAAATTTTCAGTATTCAGATTACTGCCATTTGAGAAACGATGAATTTAAACTCAGATACCTAGAATAGTCATGGAGCTGTAAATGTACAGCATAGGGAATATGGTCGGTAATATTCTAAGAACTACGTATACTGTCAGATGGGTATGAGATTTATCAGGATGGTCACTTAGTAAGTTATATAATGTCTAATCACTTGAGTGTATACCTGAAACTAATATAATGTATGTCAGCCTTAACTGAAAAATAAAAAAATGATTAAAAATTTTTTAAAATAAAAATAAATAAAATATTTATCTGGTGGTAAAAAAATAAAATAAAATAAACTCAAATGCCTAATCTTTCTGCAGATTTTATTAGAGATAGTTTGCAGAGTCTATTCATTTTATGTAATTCATGAAATAATTCTGTCCTTAAAAATTAGAGTATTAGTAGTGGAGACTGGATTTTTGTCCTAGCAAAAATCTAACACTATGTGGTGATAGGATAGGCCTCTTCTTTCTCACCTATGACTACTGAGATGAGTCGTAAAGTTTCTTGAAGCCATAAATGTATTTAGCCTAAGTAATTCTACAAAATTTGTTGTAAAAAAGAAATGTGAGTAGATACACTTATGGCAATTTTCCTCAAAAATACACGGGTCACTTAAAATGCTGAAAAAATGCAGAACAAATCAAAAAGTCATATATACATGAATTAGTTCTTGAATTAAAAAAGATCACACTCATAACCGAATCTATCTGAAAAGGCCAGCATTATAGTTACATAATGAGTTAATCTGCCCTGTTCTGCATTTTCATAGAATTTCCTTGCCAATCCAGAATAAGTAGGGTGACATGTCTAGAAAGTAGTCAGTATGCTGAGCTTTCCAGGTGGGTGGGGTGAACCTTTTTTTTTTTTTTGTAGGAGAAGTCACACCTGTCTGATTAGGACGCTGTGAATCACTGTGTATGTGGCATACTCTCAACTGAAACATTCCTTTGCTTTTCTCCTTTTGGTCTCTCCCTCACTTATTGTCATGGGAAAAGATAAATTCGCAAACTATACATTAAGAAATTACTTCTCAAAAGAAACATCCCATTTTGACTACATACCTAACTTCTCAGAATCTTATATTAGTTGGCTTATCTTCAACCCAAAAATATTATTTGTAATAAAAGTCTCTAAGTTACTGCATTGGTATATATTTCTTATTCTTACACTGTACCGAGCATACTTACTTTTTGTTCTACCAGGAAATGGTTGTATGAAGTAGTGATTGCTACAATTTTGGGTGTCATTATTACAAATCATTTCCTAAACTTGTGAGATTATTTTGTCTTTACTGTCTTGTGCCCTTAAAGGCCCACAGCAGTACCATTCTTCCATTAATCCCTTATTTAATGCTATTATGCAGACATCAACACCAAAGTGGAGAAGAAGAGAAATTGCCATGTGTTTTATTTAGGGTATATAGCTTCACATAAATGAATTCTTCAAGATGTTGCTTATGTTGTCTCTTCTTTACATTTACTTTGAATGAGGGAGAAAGTGACTTCCTTTTGAGTTACTCAACAAGAATCTGGTTCTTTATTACAAATTTAACTTCGGACCTTGGAAATAAATTGCCTTCAACAAGACAATTACACTGAAAATGTTTTCTCCTGCCCTTGATCTTGCTGTACAGATCTCTGGATGTCCTCCTGTGACCTCAAAGCAACTCTGATATCACCAGCTCCCTCCTCTCCTCTTTTGGGTCTTTATACTTCAAGCCCAAATATCTCCCTAATCTGAAGAGCTCAGAAACCTGACACTGACTTTTAGATTTATACAAGCTGATGAAACTTGATTTTCTTCCAAGGCTCCAGCTGAATTTTGATGACTGACTACATTATAAAGTTCACAGAGTGGTGACAAATCCAGGGTTGGCAGACCAGAGAATTAGGCCACCTCTCCCACTTAGCAAGAAATAATCTGTTGGCACATTCAGACTCATCTTGAGGTATATATGTAGTACTCTGGTCAAAATAAAAATGCACATTTACTAAATGTGTCTCACATTGTACAAATCCTTTTAAAAGCAAAACATTTAGACTACACCAAAGCAAAAATATTTGACACATGATAGAATGCACGTGTAAAGGTTAAAAATTAAATGCAAAATTTAGGTGTATGATTAGTATTTACATGGACTAAAGCGGGTTATGTTTCTGGCCTGCTGTCCATGCCCGTTTTCTGCAGAGTGAAGCAATCAAGCTGTTGCAGCAACCTCCGGGTGTCTCCCCATTTTCCTGCTAGTGATGGTTTCTGTGCACCCATTTATGTAAAATTCTCCACCCGTGCATCCGGGCCCATAGCGCCTCCATGTTGAGACTGGTCCCCTTAGTCTTTAGACTAACTCCAAGCGAAAGTCCTGATTGCTGGTTGAGATAATCTGGAATAACTTGATTGCATTATGCAACTTGCCAGCTGGGCAGTGGTGGCGGCGTTGTGATTATAATTCAGGGAGGGATCCCATACTGCCTTCCTAGAGATTGGCATCCATGTCAAAAACCCTCATGTTTACCTTGACACTGTTTGGTTTGTCTGGCAAGTTTAAACTCTGTAAAATTCAGGAAGTCTCTTATCATGAGAGTTTGACAGCTCTGTTTACGTCAGCCTTGACTTTTAGCTTAGCAGAAAAAAGTTACTTTATTGCCTCCTGGAGGAAATGAACCTCAAATGACAATGCTCGATATTATAAAACTGCAAAATGCACAGCAAGAGAAGCTAGTGTTGAAGGTATCTCCATCCGTGACTCTTTCACTACTTGAAGAAATTTCTGGGCCTTTACGCCATGGGTTCTGTATGTTAGAAGTAAGTGTCCTATTAAAGGAATACCCCTACATAAGCTTTTTAAAAATAAGTTTAAAATGAAAATTAGGTCTTTGTATCATTTTTATTTTGGTAAATTTTTTGTTCTCATTTTAAATTCGTGGAGTTATTCTAGCTTATGAGTATCTGAGCTGCCTTCACTTAAATACGTATTATGAAATATTTTGAAAACTGGAGTGGGGAAAGATTCGCATCCTTGGAAGGGTGGAAAATAGCAGTGGCTAGACTTCTCCCAGGTGGAAAAACAAGGCAAAGAGGTTAGGGGGTCAAATCTCATCTTTTTGACTAGCATCGGATGCAAACCAGTTTAGAGCCTGAGAGTGGGGCTTAGAAAAGCAGGCATAATTTAATTTTTAAATGATTAACAAATTAACCCAGCTTTCTTACCTTATTCAAGGCAAAAGTAGGCATTGAGCTACAGAGTTTATTTACTTCACTTAAAAATAAAATTAGGCTACAGTTGTCTAACTTTTTCCTTTCCAGAACAAATTGAATTTCTCAGACACCAGAGGAAAGATGGGAAATATTTGCATTTGTGCTCATCTCCCTTTAAATGATGCATTCAGTCATACAATAAGATTTCTTTAGGTGAGTCTAGCTCAACTGTAATAAGATTTTATAAAAATTCAACATAAAAGAATGGGATAATTGTATCTTATCTTTTACCTTTAAATTTTTAAAATTAAGAGCAGAGCAAAGCATGAGATTCTTGACAGGTATAAAATCTCTATGAGAAGTAGAATCAGCCACAGAAATTACTATAATATAGTCTCAAGTTAATAACTATATATCTTAGTTAAAGATTTAAAATTGTCAAGGCATGAACAATTTAAAAAAATGAGCTCCAGGAAGATGAGAACATTTACTTTTGTTTGCTTCCTCTAGAAAATAGTAATCAAAGTTGAAAGGCATACAAGAAGATATTATATTACGTCTCAAACATTTTCTAAATCTTACTACCGCTCATGTGAAAATTCCCTTCCAAACTGTGAAAATGGAACATGTGTTTATGTATATTTTACAGATTCGAAAATGTCAGTAACCAATTAATGATTCCGAATCAAGGGCCCAGAAGTTTCAGTGTCATGTTATGTAAGTTTGTAAATCAATTGCATGTGTAAATCTATTTCTTTAATAAAATATTGTTTTAATACAATTATATTCAACTATTAATAATGGATAAATTAAACATGTGATCAAGTTTTCTGTAAAAAATTGTCTGATTTTGAGGTGCATGTACTGTGTGTTCAATATTGGGTTTAACAATTTCCATTCTTTGTGATGTATAATCCTCAGAAGAACCCAGTGACTTAGTTAACATGTATTTAATAGTGAGGAACCTGAAATGCAGAGGTTATGCAAGTTGCTCAGCTCACTCAGTTAATAAAAGATGGAGAGAGAATTCAGACTTGGACATTCTGTTCTCAGAAATATGCCATCATGATAAGTATTGCTGATAGCCAGGTTTCCTTGGGGACACACCAGTACTTATCTGAATAAAGGGAATAGTCTGTCATGTGGGATAATAAACTGGGGCTCAGGAACCTGCTCAGTTAACACAAAGGCAACTTCTGTATCCCTGGTATGTTAGAAAGAGCATGAGTGACTAGACCAGCCTGGCGGTCACAAACTGACTCTGTTGTCTTGAGCAAGATGCTTAGCTATTCTGTGCTTTTTGTTCTTTTCTGTAAAATGAAAAGTAAATGTGGAACCCTGTGCAGGTTGTCAAGAGGATAAAACAGATGTGAAAGCATGACCAACATAGTCATTTACCAACACATGCTTGTATCCACCCTTCTTCACATTCTAAAGGACATGACTGATTCATGAGAAAGAAATGAGACTAAGTACCTGTTTAACTTACATAAGCCTTAGACATTGAAAGAATGTAATATTTCAGAAATAATGACTCATCCCTGGTCAGTGTGGCTCAACCAGTTGGAGAGTCATCCCATACAACAAAAGACTGTCGGTTTGGTTCCCAGTCAGGGCACACACCTCGGTTGCGAGTTCGATCCTCATTCTGGGAGCCTACGAGAGTTGATGTTTCCCTCTCTCTTCCCCCATTCCTCTCTCTCTAAAAACAATGAAAAAATGTCCGTAGGTCAGGATTAAATTAAAAAAAAAAAAAAGACTCAAAAAATACTCTTCTGAAACAAGATAATCTACGAGTAAGACAAAGCATGAGCATTTAGGGAAAAAATATTCCATAAACCAGAAAGGGTACATCTGCTCAGTACACACGCCTGGTATTTTATCAGTTTCTTAATAATATGCCTTGCAATTATTTCTAAACGTAATCGTATGTGGACCAAACACAATATTCATTTAATCTATACTTAGATTATTATATTCCTTTTCTTTATTTTTAAATTAAAATAATTTTTTTCACTTTCCACATTTTATTGTATTTAAAATAGAAGGACCCAATCAAGCTCTTTAATTCTAGAATGTTACTATCACAACTTTTAAGCAGGAGCCACCTACTGTCGTGTTTAATATTGCTTGTTTTCCCAAACTAGCGCAAATCCTCAGAACCAGCAAAAATGTTCATTATCATTTTAAAAGCAAAATATGTAGCGATAACAACAGGCATGTTTGTAGTAGTATGACTAACTACAATTTTCTGGAAAGCTCACCTTATAAACTGCCTGTTCTTCTTAAGTCACTGGCTTCACAAACTATAAAAGTACACTTTTATGCATACAGCTACTCATTCAACAAATATTTATGGAGATCCTACTCTGTTGTATGCCAGGCACGGAATTAGGCTCCGGGGTACAGTGGTGAACAGGAGAACTGTGAGTCCTGTCCTCAGGAACAGGAGTCTTGTCTGGGTGGGTGGATCAGTAAACACCATTGCAGTGTATGCCAGGGGCCACAGCCGGGGGAAAAGGGAGTGGCCATCAGAGCACACACCAGGAAGTCCAGCCCAGACTCAGGGAGGGTGGTCCAGAAGACAAGCTGGTGGAAATGACTTTCACGCTGCTCTCTGAAGGGTAAGGATTACCAAGGGAAGGGGAAGAGTGGAGGAAACAGCACATGTCTGCTAGATAGACATTGAGTATCTTGATCTGGCTTGCACATACGGTTTGAGGTGTAGAGCACAAAAAGATGAGGATGAATAGGTAAAGAAGAACCAGCTTTGCAGGGCTTTTCTTGCCACACTTAAACATTTGGGCTTTCTTTTAAAGGCAGTGAGCTCCAGCCAGTATAGCAACATAACTGGGGTGGTAGTGACATTGAGAAAAACGATTGATGTCCACTTCAATGCCAAATTTCTTAGACTAGGTTAAGCTCCAGTGTAGTCAGAGCCTTCACAAAAGCACCTGGCATCTGTCTGTACTGGATCTCTTTACCCCATTTCATAGAGTTAACATACATGGTACTTTTTACATTATACTGATAAATAGAGCATAGACTGAATAAATGCTGAATGGTGGCCTTGACTCTTCTTCATAGTGTCTTTATATTATGTATGGTACAGGCATCCGGCTAGAAAGTCAAAAGACTTGAACTTCACTTCTAGCTTTACTACCTATCAGTTTTATGATTCTGGCAAATAGCTTAACCAGTATAACTTCGTGCCCGTCCTCTGGGAAAGTAGGATCACACTCCTGTCTTGATATTTTTGAAAGTATGTGTGAGATAATCATAAGAAAAAGCACTAGAGGGAGGAGGTTAGGGGGTGGAGGGATAGAGAAAAAAGGACTTATGGACATGGACAACGGTGGGGTGATTGCAGGGTGGAGAGTATAAGGGGGTTAAATGGTAATGGAAAAAATACAATAAAAATTTTAAAAAGAAAGAAAAAGAGCTAACTTAAAACTTAAATAATAACAGCTGTCATTTGTTAAGTATACACTATATCTTGCTCCGTTACATATTTTATTTAATCCTCATAACAGCCCTTTAATAGGTATTACTTTTCACTCCCCATGGGTGAGGAGAGTAAGGCCTAAGGAGGTTAAGTAACCGGCCTAAAACCACACAGTTCAGTGGCAGAGTTGGGATTTGAACCTGGGTCAACTTATGTAGTAAAGCCACAGTCTTCAGTCCAATGGTCCTCTCTCCTCTTTCTTCTTATTTCTTACATATCAACCACATAGCGCTGTAAGTTATAATTTAAAATACTGAATTAAAAAATATATTTTAATCACAAAGGCCTAACTACATACTTATGTATGTATCATGCACATAATTTCATGGGTAACACATTTTTGCAATATAATTATTTCAAGTAATAATTCTCTCCCACCCTGATATTATGTTTATCCCGTTCCTGATACCATCTTCCGTGTCCCAGAGATGTGCAATCTTGCTTCTGCTTGCTCAAGCAAAACAGACAGAACTGCTCCCAGCCTCTCACTCCCAAAGCGGCATGAAGCCTTCTAGCTGCCTCAGGTGAGTAATGGAGTGACTAAAGACAACACAGAAAGGAAGCAGTGCTCTTTTAATAGAGCCACAATGTACAGGAAGACAGACACCCAAGCCAGCTCCAGTAACGGGCAAATGATTTTACTGGGAGAGCCCCACCCCATAGGCCTCACAATTTGCCATTTGTAGTTTCCAATCCTGCCCCTCCCACATCTCCACCCTCTTGCTGCCTGCCTTTTCCAGGCACCTCCCTCTTTTTATGGTGATGGCACCACTCCAAGGACAACTCACACACCACACCCTGTCTACTGCGTTAGCTCTGGCTCCAGCAGATTCCCTCTGCCCGCACCCTCCATCTCCCAGCTTGCACCTTAATGAAGCCTTTCATTAATGTGTCCTCTCTGACTCCCACAGACAGTTCCCACCTAGATTTTTCAACCTGTCTTTCTGCATTTTCCTTTTTGGTTTTGTGGATCTTTTCCACATTACTTCAGATCACAAGCAAACCAGGTGAACTGAGTAAACCTTCTGGAAGTCTCTTCCCAAAGACAGATCATCTTACATGAATGGACTGCTAGACTTTTAATTAGCCAGGTCAGTTGCCCTGGAATGTTAATGCTTCTTGTAAATGCTGCACAGTGTCCGTTTTAGTACAGATAGACAGTCATTAAGTACTGATTAATCATTAGGGTGAGCTATTTCCTTAATCATAATAACAACAATAATAATAACTTCAATTTATTGGTGCAGAACTCACTGTGTGGCAGGTACCTTTCATCGATTTTCATAAGAATCCTGTTTAGGTAGGCATTTTTACCCTAGTACATAGATGCACAAACTAAGGCAAAAAGAAATTACAACACTTCTTTGTTACCATATTGAATAAAATGACAGAAAAAGATGAAAACCCAATCTCTGTCCATGTAAAGCCTGTCTGTTCTTCCCAATGCCTCCAACATCTGCTCTTCCACTCATCTGTTACTGGCATTTCGATCCTCTTCATCACAAAGGCTGGAAACCTCATTGTCATTGGTAGCTCCTCCTTATTAATCACTCTCCTTAAACAATTCCTTGCCAGAATTCTATAGGTTGTTTCTATCAAATACTTTTTCAGTCTGTCTCTTGTTCCCTTCCCACTGCAGCCACCCTAGCTCAGGCCTTCATTACCTCTCCCCTAAACTGTCGTAAGCCCTTCGGACTGGTCAGACTGTCCCCCCCTCTTTCTTCAAATCCAATCCTCGCACTGCTGCATACTCCTACTTAAGAAAAGATAAGTATCTTTTCTTTTTTTACCCTAGCATTAAAACAAAACAAAACAAAACAATCCTCTAAAATCATATCTGATCTAGGTGTCATCACATTTACCTTAGTGGTCATAGAATATCACAGGGGAGCTTCAGAACAAAGACCAAACACACAAACAGATTCAGGATGAAGACAAAAATATCTAGAAGACCTCAACTCTAGAAGAAAGGTCACTGGGCGAGAAACCAAGGCAAAGCTTCATGGAGAGAGAGGTGAGAAGCGTTGGGGGGAGGAATGTTGTAGTGGCAGAAAAAGTATCAGAAAAAAATGGATTCATTCAGGAGATACTGCAGACACAATACTGAAGCAACTTAATGACCAATAGGGGTGGCAGTGAAAGAAGTAGGAAAAAGAATGAGTCAGAGATGGTGTGGCTTTGAGTCTAAGTGAATTAGAAGGTGCTTGTAACAACAAAGAAAGAATACTAAGAGGACATTTGATCTAGAAAGACAAGAAATCTGCTTTGGACATATAGTTCTAACCTAATTTATCCTTAATCTTAAAATAATAAATTTTTGGTTCTACTGACACAACTCGACACACCTAGCAAAATGAATAAGCATATGTAAATTTTTGCCTTAATCATTCAAGAACTGTCTCATTTTTTTAATTGCATGTTGATTTAAAAAATTAAATCCTAGATACCGTGCTAAAAAGAAAACTGTGTGATGCTTCAATCAGTCAGGAACTCATTGGCATATTTGGAATCACTTTTTTGTAACTTATTTCTGTGGTTTCCTTTGGGTTTAAATAGCAGGTAGAGGGATTTTCTCCAAGAGCTTTTTGGTAATATTAATATATTATGGATTGAAAAAAAGAGAGTCTCACCTCAGGCTCTTGTCATTAGAAGAGCTCCTCCGCACTTTAAATGGAACATCTCCATTAATTTCTCTAGATTTCAAAGCTATTGATTAGTGACAGTAGGATGACTTTTTGAGTAATGAGTCCTAAAATGAACACTTCTTGAAAATAGCTCCCACAGTGCTTAAAATTTCCATCCTTTTATTCTTTTTTTTTTGCATGTGTGCACATTATTCAAATAATTGAGAAAATATTAGAAACGATTTTTTAGAAATCTGAATAAAGTGGATTATAATTAAAATTTTTTGTCATTATTCCTTTGGAGAACAAAGCAATGTAAATTGAATGGCTAAGCCATCTCAGTATGTCACTTGGAAGAAACTTAGGTAGGGACAGAATGTTTCCAAGATAGCTCATAATTCTTTAGCACACCCACAAGCAACCTTGAATGAATTAACAATCAGATGCCTTGTAAAATGATGGAGAGAGATAGTAATAATGAGTATTTGTGAGGAAGACGGAAAGGATTAAAGGTGTTAAGTAGTTAAGAAACAAACAATTTTTAAATTAGTAGCTATTATGATGCACATTATGTTGAATCTGGCTAAGTCACAGAATAAGAGAGGAATTCACTCCAGTTCTAAATTAGTGTTGTCTGTTAGGGTGGAGAGTTTGAGAAAGCTTTCTTGGGATTTCACCCTGGAATCACTCAAACATTTAAAAGAACAAATTTGAATTGTATGTAAAATATACTTGCTAAATATCACCAGCCCTAAAAACCACTCCAATTCCAAACTCTCTGTACACCAACACAATTTACATCATTTTTCAAACATATTTTCTAATATACAGTAAAATTTACCCTTTGTGGTCTTGAGTTCTAAGTATTTTCATAAATGCAATCATACATCCACCATCAAAATTATGAAAACAGTTACATCAACCCCCCCAAATTTTTTCATGTGGCCTTTTTATAGTAAACTTCTACTACAACCCCTCTCAACGAGTAATAAGGTCTCCAAATCTATAGTTTTTCCTTTTTCAGACTTTCATGTAAATGAAATCCTATGGTATGCAGATTTGGCTTCTTTTGCTTACCAAATGTTTTCAAGATTCAACCATGTTGCTTGTGTGTCAGGTTTGTTCCTTTTCACTCCATTGTACCATGGTTTGTTTCTCCATTCATTTTGTTAGTGGGTTTTTTTTCCAATTCTTAACAATTTTTAATTAACTTTATACATATTTATACATAGGTTTTATACATATTTCTCTTGGGGAATTAGTAGAATTCCTGGATCATATGGTAACTGTATGCTTAACTTTATAAGAAATGAACAGACTGTTTTCCATTTTGCATTCTCACTACCAGTAAATGAGAAGTAGAGTTTAGATTTCTTTGTGTTTCAGTTTGAGTAATGTTTATTAAACTAATGCCAATTATCCTATTGACTAACTCTTTCCTCAGTTGTATCAGGTCTTCTAATGAGCCTTATGATGTTATTCTTCATCTCTATTCCTATGCTTTCCATTTATAACATTTCTATTTTATTCCATGTTATAGTTTCCGTCTTTCTGCTGAAATTGCCTATCCTTGTATGCTGTCAATTTTTTTCCTTTAAAGCCATCAACATGTTAATCATAGTTATTTTAAATTCTTTTTCTGATAATCTCACCATCTCTGCCATATATGAATTTGGTTCTATTGACTACTTTTATCTTGGTAGTTTGCTGCTTTTTCTTGCCTCTTTGTATGCCTTATAATTTGCTGTTGAAAGTCGGACAGCTTGTGTAAAAACAGAAACCAAGGCAGTTTCAATGTTTGCATGTAATGTACCTTTAATTGTACCAGAACTTTATTTTAGGTAAGTCAGTCCATTTAGGAAGGTGTTGAATTAATTCTGGGGTTTTCTATTGCTATGATTACAATCAGTATAACATAGCATTCAAATTCTCCTAGAGATATCTTGCATTTAGGGTGATGACTAGTTTATAGAGGGTTTTTTCTCCATATCTGTTTCATCTTTAGCTTGAGGTCTTCCCTTTCTGCTGTGCCTCAGAGAGGGTCTCACTTTTCACACTCTTGCAACTCCCCCAGCATTATTCCACCATTACTTGCTGTTCAATGTTTGTTAGCTTGGTGGGTGGAAGGAGGAGTCTCTGTTACTCTAGTTAATCTTCAGTCTTATAGAAGCACTGTGTCCCTGGACACTGAGAATGTGATATTTTTAGGGCTCCTGCCCCACTGACAAGCTATAGTCCTGGACCCCACACATAGCCCTACCCTTCTCCGGGGCTAGAGAGTGTTTTCTGTTCCCTACACACAGCTAAAATGGTCACCTAGTGACATGTGCAGCAATATTTGTTGTCCCTCTGCCTACAGCTTTAGGCTCCGTTTCCACAGAAGTAAGCAAGACTGATCTGCAGAGGACTTCTTACCTTTCCTACATGGACTTCTACTCCCCCCCCCCCCCCCCCCCCCCCCCCCCCCCCCCCCCCCCCCCCGTGCCTATGGCACTCAGTTGCTTTCTCAGGACTTTCACCAATCTATTTGTGAGAGCCAGATGAAATTCCTGCTGAAGAGCCCGCAAGCAGGCGGGAACTCTTGGACTCCACCAGTTCCTTATCTGAATTCCTTGGCTGGACTCTCTTAGTGCGGCTGGTTGCATCTACACCAGGTAAAGTGCTCATATCCCTCTCACCCTGCAGGTATTTTTCCTTTTCTTATCTTTCACGTTATTTACTTGCCCTGTGACCTCAACTCTTTCATAGGTTTAAAGTCAAGTCATAAATTTGTTGTTTGTCTGACTTTTTGTGACACTATTATAAAAGCGAGAGTAATGTTCTTTCCAGCTGTCTATGTCCTATGAGAAAACTGGAGGTCTTCATATCTTTTTTGAGCAATTACATACATATAAGATTCCAGTCATTGCCCTTCAATACATTAGCCTTAAACAACACATGGATCTTTGACATCTACTTTGTTTATTAACATGTAGACTGAATTTCCCTTACATAGCCAAAAGTCTTTGCTCATTATATCCATTTTATCCCTATAGAACCCTGATTATCCATGTATATATCTAACTTGTTTTGTTGAAACATCATACTGCATTGGGAATCAGGAGAATTGGTTTATCTAATCTCTTACTAACAGTATGACTTTGGGCTTTATTTTAATGTCTCTTCATTTTAACTTTCTCATCTTCAAATTGGGAAGCTAGGGTAGATGACCTTTAAAATCTTTTCTAGTATAACAATTTTCTAAACAGTATGTTATTTTCTATCTTTGTTGTTGTTGTTGTTGTTGTTGTTAAGAACTCGTGTCCTACTATTCTTAGTTAATACCACAGAGCTTCCCCAGAGCAACCAGTCTACTGCACAGTAAGCCAACAAGCCCAGGGATAAACTGCCTAGACTCAAAATCTTATTCTACCACTTTAATATTCTATGTACCTTGGGGAAATTACTTTTTCTAAGACTCAGTCTTCTCATATATAAGGTGAAAATAATAAAATAATATATAGTTATCTTAAAATAAAGATGTAAATTATCTAGCTCAGAGTCTATAAGAGCTCAACAAACATTACTTAAAAGTCTTCCAGAACAGAAATGAAAATCAAACTGGAGCCAGCCACCTGACTGTTGTCTAACTGAGGATAGCAGTAGAGGAAGATTGACTGACATTTGCACATGTTCTGATTGGAACTTAGTATCTGGAACTTTTTAAGAATTCACCTAACATTAAGAAAAATCAAGATTCACCATGGTACTAAGGTTTTGGGGAAAAACTATCCTCACCATGAAAAGTAGTGCTGGTCCTTATATTCTTGGATCAATCATTTGATTGCTCTTCAGTTTTGTTTCATTGTTTTATTTGCCATAATTTAAAATTCTATTTAATTTTGCTTTAGTGTCCAGGGGATTTTTTTTTAAAGAGTGTTTATGAGAAGTAAATAAATTTTGTGAGTTTTAAAATATTATTTATTGGGTTGGCCAAAAATTTCATTTGGTTTCTTCCATAAGATGGCTCTAGCAGCACTTAATTTGTCTTTAATTTCATTTGAAACAATTTCGTTACATTGTATTGTGACAGCTGTTATATCAGTGTGCATTTTTTTTAAAAAAAGCATCAAAATTGGTGAATCTTTGCGTAGCCATTTTAACACAGAAGATGGAAGAAAACTTTTTCAGCATATTATGCTTTATTATTTCAAGAAGGGTAAAAACACAACTGAATTGCAAAAAAAGATTTGTGCAGTGTGTGGAGAAGGTGCTGTGACTGATCGAACGTGCCTAAAGTGGTTTGCAAAGTTTCATGCTGGAGGTTTCTTACTGGACAGTGCTCCATGGTCAGGTAGGCGAGTCGAAGTTGATAGTAATCAAATCAAGACATTAATTGAGAACAATCACTTTATACCATGTGACAGATAGCCGACATACTCAAAATATCCAAAAAGATCAAGCTATTGCTGAAAATGAAAAAAAAAAGTCTTCTATTTTTTGGAAAAAACCTAAACAAACTTTTTGGCCTCCCCAATATATTACTTTTAAGTTATTACATTTGATTATATAATTTGGGTGGGAATTTTAAAAAGATTTTATTCATAGCCAAGTGCATGACTAGTTTTTCTAACTGTTTCAAAGACATGAGCTTTAAATGCCCATTCTCTGTAAGTTTAATGGTGTCCTTACCTAAGTTCTTAATTCCTGTTTGGAAGGGCTATGGTCTTTCCAGCTATGGGTCCAGCCTTGTGAAGGTATAGCAATAGGCTAACAACATTAGCTGACATTTATTGAGGGCTTCCTGCATGAGAGGCACTGTGTTAATTCCCATGCATTATCCCTCACAAGACAATAAAACCCAGTTAACTGAGATTGAGTATAAATGGGTTTCTCCAAACTCAGTTTCAATTAAAATGGATTATTGGACTATTGGATGGATTATTAAAACATACTGTTGTTCAACTAGTCAGATCTATCCTTCATTATGTTTTGCTTACTTGTTCTGAAAATTCCAAAGCATATAAAAATTTCATTTAGTATACTGAAACCTTTTTCATAATTATGATTTTCTCATAATCTCTTAATGTCTGCGAATTTTAGCCTCTTTATTATTTGTTACATATGTCTATCATATTTTTTCATGGGTTTTATCTTTTTCCATTATATTTAATGCTTTGAATTTTGAATTCTCCTTGGTCTAGTATTAATATTGCCATTCCTCCTCTTGAATGCATTTGCCTGCTATATTATTGGCTATCTTTCATGTTGCTACCCTTCTTTGTCACCTTTTTAATGCATGCACTTTTGAGCAGAAAGTCATTAGATTTTTGTTGTTTAATTAATAACTGACTGTCTCTGTTCTTTGCCAATTGAATCCAGTACTTTTACATTTAGTGAAATAATGAACATATTTGATTTTATTTGTTCAGCAAATGTGATGTTATTACTTACTACATTTTTTTGGTTTCCTTTTTGTCCTTTACTTTTGCTACTTTTCCTTGAATGACTTTTTATGTCAGTTAGGGTAAAGGTTAAGCTGCTGTTACAGAAAAATTTGAAAAAATACAGTAGCTTAAAGACAGAAATTTCTCTCTGTGTATAACCTAACAGTCTTGGAAAAAGTAGACCTGGTTCATGGGGGAACCTCTGTTCTAAATGGTTTTTGAGAAAACTGAGTTCCTTTCATCTTGTTTTGCTGCCATCCTGTAGTTCGTTGTCTTCTACATGGTTGAAACTGGGTCATGGGCATATCTGTATCACAGCTCATAGGGGTGGGAAAAAGAGAGAGGGACTCAAAGCTATTCCTTACAATTAAACAAGTGAGGCAGAAACTGACCCCCGCAATTTTCCTCATATGGCATTGACAAGAATTCAGTCACATCCCATTATTTTCTGCAAAGACTCTGGGAAATGCAACTCTGGCCAGGGAAGCCGTATGTCCAGATTATGGAAGTATTACAGAAGAAGGGAGAGGGAAATTCTCTGGAAAGTTAACAGCCTCACACACAATACTTGGTTATAGCCACCAAACTATTTATATAGATGTAAATTCCTTCCATAAATAGAACATACTCATTCCCTTCCCAAGGGAGATAATTTAAAATCCAATTCAGTTATTTCATCCATCTCAAAGTTCAGGATCTCTGGTTAAAAGTCAGTCCTCTTTATCAAATCATTATCCCCTTCCAAGCTGCCAACCCCCTGAATAAAGAGCAGTAGAGTAGTGCAATATTCTATTTTATAAGAAATACATATTGGTCATTCAGATGATAAAATGTATTTCTCATGTATATTTGGTCTTTGTTCATGGTTCCAGGCTTGTGGCTCCCATAACCCTTGGAATTTTCTGAGCAATAAGAACAATGTGAGCATCTTTTGTTATGTTTGGTCTCGTGTGCTCAGTTCTCAGTTCCTAAAATTACTTAGGGGAACCATAAAGGTGAAATGTGTGTCTTATTAATCATAACAAGCTCCTTTCCACCACAGCTGAGTTTATACTAATAAAATGATAACACCTAAGGATGGGGGATGGTTGTCCAGAGAACCAACCATGGAGGGAGGATTGGGACTTTTCATTCCAGTCCCTGACCTCTGAGGAGGGCAGAGAGAGGAGCTGAAGGTTGGACCAATCGCCAATGGCTTATGATTTAACCAATTGTGTCTGTGTGAGGAGGCCTCCATTAAAAAATTAAAAAATAAAAAAAGAGAGGGTACAAAGAGCACCTGGGTTGGACATGTGGAGGTGCTGGGGAAGTGCTGCACCTGGAGAGGACATAAAAGCTCCGTGCCCCCTCCTACATACCTTGTCCTATGCATTTCTCCCATCTGACTGTTTCTGAGTTATATCCTCTTATAATAAACCAGGGATCTAGTAAGCAAAATGTTTCTCTGAGTTCTGTGAGCCACTCTAGCAAATAGACCCAAGGAGTTGGGTTGTTGGAACCTTGGGTCTATAGCTGGCTGGTCAGAAGCACATGCAATAACCTAGGCTTGCAGCTGTTATCTGAAGGAGGGAGAGGGCCAGTCTTGTAGGACTGAGCCTTTACCTGCGGAATGTGATGGTATCTCTAGGTGGATTGGGACAGGACTGAGTTGAATTTAGGATACCCGGCTGCTACCCTAAGCATACTTTGGTGGTGTGGAGGAAATCCCCACACCCACACCTTGGAATTGATCCCAGAACCTTTTTACGTAGGAACAGAGTAACTGTAATAGAAATTCCAATTTGGAAAGGGACAGCATGAGAAACATGCTAGAGAAAACGATCTAGAGCAATTTTCACTCTGCTAGGCAAGAGTTTTTCTATCTGTGCTAGCAGTGGAATAAATCTTTGGTTGGTCCATCTGGCTGTCTCTGATTCTACTCTCCAAGAGAGATCCCTTTGTCTACGGCCCTTGCTGGCTTCTGGTGCCGCCTCCTGGGAGCTGTTTCTTGTCCCTAACCATCCATGTCAGCTCTTAAGTGAATGTAGGAAAGTATGCATTCCTTGAGGACTGCTTCAGGCCTCACAATTTTATTTTCCAAGCTATGCTGCTGGCTAATTTGGTAACATGTTTCTTAAAAACAGTAATCTGCAGATTTATCTGCTTATAGTATGTTGCATGTGTCAATAACCACACCTGAAGTTGTGTGTGTGTGTGTGTTTTATTTTGTTTTATTTTGTTTTGTTTGTTGATTTTTAATCTTAAGTATATCTGTTTTCTAAATTCTATGCTGTAAACCATTCTTCTCATTTTATCTGCCTGAAAATTTCTAACAACTTCACTGAGGCACAAACTCAGTAGGAAATTTGTTTGTCTTGTAAACAGGTAATATTTTCACCAAATAGGTTTCAACACATGAATGAGGGTAATCATTTTTCCAGACTACAATATTGGTGTCCTCACTGTATGTATGTTACCTGCTTTTCATACCAATATCACATCTTTTCTGGTTTTGTGATGGCTGCACCCTATTTCCAGTTCTAATTTTTCTAATGTGATGGGAAAGGCTAATCTATAGTAATAGAGATCCCAAAATAGAGTGGCTTTATTAAAATAAGCATTTATGGCTATCATACCTGACAGTCTCAAGATAAGCAATTCAGGTTTCCAGGGTAACTCTACTCCACGTAATTATCCACAGACTCATGTTCTTTCCATTTTGTTTTTTTGCCACATCTCAGGCTTGATTTTTAACATGATGGCCAGAGCTGGCCTGTGAACATGTCTGTATCCAGCCTGAAGGATTAGGAAAATCAAGGCAAGCAATATTTCTTTAAATTATAGCAGAAATCTTACAAATTGTTTCTCATAATCAACTAGTGAGACAGTCACATGACCACAACTAGGCAGTCTGTGTGTGTGTACCTATCTTAAGCTCCAGAAGAAGTAGAGAATGTTTATTCTTTTTTTTTTTCCTTGCTTTTTAATTGGAGAGTCTATAGTTTTTTTACTTTTTTTATATAAGAAAAAAAAATATTCTTTTTCATTACTTTTATTACCTATCATTACCTTTCTATTAAGAGTCATAAATAAATAAATATTTCTCTGTCACTAATTTAATTAATTTATATGTTCCCCCACAATAATTTGTCTATCAATATCCTGGAACCCCCCCCAAAAAAACCCATTTAGAATGCTTTTATTTTCTCCACTTTCTTCCCTAACCCACTGTACCCACAACTGTGATGTTTTCCTAAACTAGCTCATAAAACATTAGTTCCAAGCTATTACTTAGTTTTCTCCTCGTACAACACTTCTTTAGGTTAAAAAATACTAATGGAGAGCTAGAATTGTGTGAGTCCTAGAACATTTCCTGGCATCAATTATATAAGTAATAAATTTTGGTTGACTAAAAACTTTTTTCCCACTGATTTACCATGTCACATAAACTATATAGAGTTACATATTTACTCTTATACATAGAATTCTAATACCATGTATTCCTGGGAGCAATATACATATATACACAGTGAATATATATACTATTTTATTAATACATTTAAGAACTTTAAAAAATAGTATATGCTATTAAGGAAACCACTAATATTGTACTAGTATAAGGCCAGGTGTTTTTTTCTTTCATTAATTTTTACTGACATTTTGCATGCCATTCTAAAAATGTCTATAAATTGTTTTCTTCTATTGGTACTTTCATTGTTGCTTTATTGTGATAATGTTTTTTTATGATTAGTGATCACAAAAATACCACAAAGCAGATCATGTAGCGCTTGAGGAATAGCAATAAAGGGATATTATGTGTCAAATATTTAATCAAGTCAACAGTGAGCAGCCACCTTTAACTATGCTGAATCTTTCAGTTTCTTTCCTTTGTTTACAATAAGGTCTATCCGTCTATTTGACCAGTAACACATGTGAGGAACTTGTGATCATTTCATATAGGTAAAGAATCCTCTTTCTAAGAATTTCCTGCAAGAAGACAAATAAATATTACAGTATCTTCATCTAGCCAAAGAGAAAGGTGAAATTTGAAGATGTATAAAGAGTGCAATAACAAAAGAGGTGTGGAAAGGATAAAATAATTCAAGTCTCTTAACTGAAATCTGGAGAGTCATTGTGAGACAAAACGACCTCCAACAGTTAACGCGCTTGCCTAGCCTTACAAAACACTACTGCTTATAAGGTTATAAGAACTAAAATAATCTTGTAGTACAGTTTGTGATGAATAACTGCACTGCTTAAAATATTATATACTTTTGATCATTATTTCAAACTTTATCTTTTTCTACATCCTGTAACTGCTAGATAGGACTCAGGGGCATGAATGTATAGTAAAAAATAGCAGAACAGTCAACCAGGTAGCCTCCTGTTTACCACATAGCATTAACAATGCTCTATTTAAACAAGTTCCTCTTTTCAGTAGCAAAAGGCGGTCCTTTCCGTTCAGTGGGTCAGAGCTAACCAAAGACATGCCAGAGTGATGCAGTGAGTACATGGAATAATACAAGCTTTGTTTTACTTCTCAGTGAAATAAAAGGCAACCAGTGTTTATTAGTTAAATAAGTTTGGGGTTAGGTGAGACATTTAATTGCCAAATGAATACAAAGTTCTTCCAAATACATTTTGTAGTTTATCTTCTAACTGCGTACACGGTCCTATTTTGGTGAATCCAATTTAGTGAATCACAGACTTATAATTCTTATAAAATGTCAGATTATAATTAAAATTGTTTTGAAAATCAGGGGAAATACATTTTTCTAAAGAATTGGTCCTACTTCTTTCCAAAGAGATTCAGTTTTTAAAGCTTTCTTTGTATGATTATTTAATAATCTTTATTTAAGAATTGGCAAGAAGATCAGTAAGGAAGTTGTTGAATGAATGTAATCAAATTAATACTTAAAGCTCATATATTTCATGCATAGAATGTTCCTTTGGATCCTCCATCAGAAACTGTTTACTTCTACTTTGCACACTTTTAAATAAGCTTTACTAATTTTATTTTAAATCTAATAATAGTTAGAAACAGCCAAATAGGAGCACTAGGTGCATGTAAATAAAACAATGATTGTTCATAGTATTGATCATGAATTATTAACAAAATGAGAAATAAGGTTAAGAAGAGTTCAATGTACCTTTTTTTAGATTTTCATATAATATTCTTAATTTGAGTTTCTTATTTCTAAATGAAAATTAAACCTAAAACCTGTTCCTTTCATATACTATCTGCTTGTATGTTAAGTAATTCTCTTGAAAATAATTATTTGTCAAAATTATACAAATAAAAAGCAAAACATAAAATGATTTTCCACTGTATTCATGCAATGAATTAAAAACTGAAACCTGGAAGGTTAGCTTGTGGACCTAAGGTTGTGCAATTAAGTTATATGAGGGGGGAACCAAAAAAAAAAGAAAAGGAATTAACTTCTGGTGAGAGAGCCCCTTATGGTACAGGCCTCCCCATCTAGGTGAATGTTCTAGGAACCCACCTGTATCAGTGCACCAGCTGGCTTTGTTGTGAGAGGCTGCGTTCAGCTTCAGTGAATTGTTTTGAAGACTCTTTCAACATTTGCCCATTTCATGATGGATGATTTACAAGCACACTTGCTCACACCGTGCTGTGTGTTCAGCAGTTTTGGACCAAAAACAGCATGACCCCCGTGTCCCACCCTTCCTATTCACATGATCTCGCCCCAAGCACCTTTTTTGTTGTTGCTCTGGATGAAAAAAAAAGTCCTCAAAGGGAAATATTTTGCTGATGTGGAAGAGGTGAAACAAAAAAACGGTAGACTCACTAAAAGGCATCAAAATTGATGGATTCAAAAGCTGTTTTCAGCTGTGGAAAAAACATCTTTATAGGTGTATTGCATCAAATGGAGAGTGCTTTGAAGGTGACTGAAGTTTAAACAGAGCGTGTTGGGGTGACAACGTCACATTCAGTAGAAAGCTGGAAACACGAGAATAGCAGCAAGATAAGGGAACATGACAGGGATGTCTTTGTGAACTTTGGCACAGAAGTGACAGTTGACACCACAAGCTTGAAAGGTAGTCCCAGGGGAAGTGAAGGGAGAGTTGAGCAGGACAGAGACTGAGCCAAAGCTATTGCTTGTCAACATGACACGTCTCATTTTGCTTTATTTTTCATTTGCTCTTCTTTTCCATGGGATTTTTAAAAAGAAGCATGAATGGCTTTTGGTCGAAATGATATAGTGCAATTTGTAAATATAGACTTGTTATAGACAGAAAGAAAACTTGGTCTAAGAGTAGCATTTTCTTTTTTTTTCAATCTTGTCATCTTATTATGCATTAACAAATATTATTCAGTGATTATTAAAAACTTTTAAAGAAAAATGCTTTGGACAAAAGGTTAGGCATTAAAGTTCTTAATTAATACAGTCTGTGGGTGTTTCTCTGAAATTAAAATCTATTTCTCCAGATTTTAGCTAGTAACCACAGTGTTGCATTTTTGATCAGTGAAACTTGTAAAGATTAAGTGTTTTGATTGTTTCCAGCTCTTCTTGAATACAGTATCTTATGATAGCAAATTTGTGTCAATCTTAACCATCACTAAAAACTAACAGATAAATATTCTTCTCTAGTTAACAAACCAGACATTTAGGACCAACCACAAGCTTTTTGTAAAAAAGGAATATGTAAAAATCTTATTTTTATTTGAGGAAAATGTTGAATTTGTATTTTGAAAATAACTCAACTGTTTTACTTAACAAATGCAACATGATAAGTACTTTAAATATTGTGTATCACCTGGTTTATAGAAATAGTTGCAAAAGGATTTGATTATTTTGTTTTTACTAAGCATTTTTGTTGTTTTAAAATGTCCAAAATGAACATTTCTGTCTAAATATACTTGAAAGTAAGTATTTTTCAAATAAGAAGGAACATTAAGGAGAAAGATGTTTACAACGACAATACAGAAACAATATGAACGTGTGCTTAAATCTCTCTGCAGCTCCAGGCTCTCTGTTTCTCGGGTAAGGGAGTCACCGTTGGCTTGCAGCAGCTCTCACTCTCCCTCACGGTCTGTGTTGCGCTGCCAGATCGCTCCAGACGGTCATGCAGGAGAAGCTCCCTTCTCGAGAAACTTCCCATCTCGTGCCTCCATGTGCCGCTCTCAGTCTCTGTGTGCTGCCCTTAGGGCAAGAGACTGGAAGCCGTCCAAGGCCCATGTGCTGGGCTGCACTGGGTCGTAGCGTCTGTCCCAAGGCCTGGCGCCCGGTGAGGCATGCGTTCCAGTGTGGGACCCTGCCTCCAGGGAGCCGGCTTCCAACCGTGCAGGGCTAAGCCCCACGTGGTGCCGGCGTCTGTCACTCCCGCCTGTGCAGGTCAAAGCAATAGCCCAAGAAGCTAAAAGGCCTAGAGACCAAGTGACCAAGAGAGCCAGCTTCTGCACGCCTTCTGTTTAAAAGTCCTCTGCCAGAATCCCAAGCACCCCAAGACCCAGTGGGAATGTCCAGTGTTTCAACCAGCAAGGGTCAGTGTTGGCCATATTTACCTTTGCCCTCTTCTGGCCATCACATCTAGCAAGGAGGCAGTCTTGAACCACGGATGAAGAGTTAGAGCTCCCTGCTGCTGAGTCAGAAGCTCGGTTGCCTTGGGCAATCTCGCTCCTCCTTCAGCCCCTCCCTTCGCAAGGAGAGCAAGCTGCTTTGAATCTTCGATTTTGCCTTGACGTTTTCGCCCCACCCCACTGCCTTCTCTCAGGCCCACTGGCCTGATCCCTCCGTTACAACCTCAGGCCCGACAAAGCTGGATGGCACTTGATTTCATTGTGCTACTTGGAATGGCCAGCAATTTAGAATGTATGAGTTTTTTATTTCTGGAATTTTTCATGTAGTATTTTCAGTCTGCAGTTGACCACAGTGACTACAACCCCAGAAAGAAAAACTATGGATAAAAGGGGACTATAAATCTTGAGTTACTTATATTATGCCTTGTTCTACAGAAACAGAATGACGGCCAGTTACAGCTGCTTCTTCATTAGATATGCAGAAAAAGAAATCTCCACATTACTTTGTGTACCGTGGGCTTACTGGATGAGGGGTGATCCTGCCTTTCTCATATCCAAAACCCAATTTGCCAAAATTGAAGTGGATCCCTTGGCCCCATGCAGAGAAGATTCTGTCCCAAATCTGACATTTTTACTACTTATATTCTTCATCATTCACTTCCTCACGTAAGCCTTATCTAAAGAGAAATGAAATAAATTTTAAAGAAACAAAGCTATGCTTCTTTAAGCTAACTTACATAAATTAGAAAAATTTTCCAGACAAGGATGCATTCACCATCACTTCACTATTTACTGGTATACTGCTCCATTTTCCATTATTAAAACCAAATATGTCAAAATTCTAAGAATGTCTTTGCCATCCTTTTTCCCCCTCAGTGTTTCCTTTCTTTCCCACAAGATGTCCTCAATAGAAGTACTGTAGAGGAAATCAAGGCTGATACCAAAGATGAAATGCTAATTGCCCTGACTTATAATGTAAATGCTTCTCTTTCACCTCTGTAAACCCTTTTCGTGCCAAATCTATACCACGCCTTCCAAGACCCTTACCCCACTTAGCCCAGCATAAAGGGAATGCGGGGCTATTGTTCTGGGCTCAGAATTTGGAGTTTGTCTCCTCTGGGTCCGTGCACGTAAATAAAGATCGTGCTCCTAACCCCTGAGTGTCTGGTCATTTCATTTTTCCATAACAGTACAATGATATTAAACACTTTAAAACCTCATGTTTTGTGTACAAAACATCATCAAAGTACCACAGATTTCTACTTTCATTCCTCCTTTAAATCGTCCACCCCTCTTCCTTTTCCTCAAACCTCCCCTTTCTCAGGAAGACTGATATGTTATATTCAGCAAGAAATAAATCAGAATAAACTGACTCATACTAAAATGTGAATAAAAAAATTTGTACTAAGATATAAACAACTGAAAAATGGTAATAGGTGTGTGCCGAGGACACTGTCTTTAGGGTCAGAAAGGTCTAAGTTCAGGCTTTGTCTTTTTCCCCATATATTGGACTATACAGTTTCTCTGAACCTTAGCTTCTTCATTTCTGTAAAAATAGGCAGAATAACACCTGATAACCTTGTTGTGACAATTAAATGTCATGATATTGAAGCAAAGTATAGTGCCTGGAAATACTGTATTACAAATAAATGTCATTTATCTTCCTACATCCGTTTATAACAATATTTAAGCATGTTAAAGAAATTTGTTTACACACCTGAGTCACAAATTGGTAGTGTTTTAATATGAAGTGTAAACTTTTTACTAGGTCACTGGAATCATTCTACTTCTCACTCTACTATAGGCTATAGCTATATTCAGCAGGATACTTATAAAACACATTATAAATAGAAACATAGAGAGATATTCATGCACTAAATCCAACTCAAGCTCTGCTTCATTAAAATAGAAGATAGCCTTTAACGTAGTTAACAATTCATTCAAAAAACCATTTGTGGGGCACTTCCTGGTTTAAGCGTCATGCTGGGCTCTTGCTGCAGATTTTAAAAAGATCCCAAGAGATGTGGACAGATATATAGAAGCCTTGGGGCTTGCTTGGGGCTAAGCCAAGGCTCTTTAAATCCTGTTAAATTGTTAACTCAGTTGTATTTTTAAAATTAGAGCTCTCTTCCTTTAAGATTTGGGGCGCAGAATTTCTGCCCAATCAAAGACCCTCAAAAAACTATGTGAAAATGGTTGTTGTAAAAGGATTTCCTTTTTCTCTTTTTCTGCCTAATCAAATTTCATTCAAAAGAGAATAAATTCACGAACACCGTACATATATTATCTGGTTTTTACAATATAAGAAAGGCTGTTCGGGGTATGTGTGTGCATATGGGTCTAGAGCCTCCAAACCAGCTTTTATGGAGCAATAGTTCATCATGGTTTTCCCCTAGTTTTCCAACATTAATAGGCATATTTCTAATTTATCGCCATTCATTCATAGCTTCAAAATACTACATATAAAAAACTTTAAATACACCTTTTGAATGGGATATTTGATGAACAGTTCAGTCATTCAGTTCATTTTTAAATATAGCTTTTAAGAATGGAAATTAAAGAAGTCCCATTTATTTTGTCATAGTTACATGTGTAATTTTATGTAAAATAAAATTCTCTGTTCAAATGTGGCAATGTCTCTTTAAAAACTCTCCAACAAACAGCCAGTAAACCAGTTTAGCAACTTTCCTGGGTGGAGTCTCCTATGAATAATTAGCCCTGAGCCAAGAAACTTCCAGCAACACCTCCTCTTGGAATCTCAGATCTGTTTGCAACTGCCGGATTCACAACAGAGATGTGTGTTTCTTGGTGCTTCTGAATGTCTACCAGAAAGAGGAAATTCCGCCTTTGTCATTAGTGCATGGGACCTGGGCACCCTGCTGGTGGTCTGGGCACTTAATGCTGGGTGGTAGTGAGGCACCCTCTGCCCATAACCACCAGGCCACTGCCATGTCATCCCTGCTGGTCAGGAAAGTCTACTTCTCGTTTCTCAAGCCCCACCTTCAAAAACTGAAATTTCATGACTAATTTATTTTGATACCATCAAAGTTTTGCTGACAACATAGAATTTTTGCCCGCCCTGTACATTCACAATTATAGTTCTCAAGTCACTAGACAGATAAATTCAGGCCTTCGTTAAAGGCTTGGAAATGAAAATTTAACTCATTGTTCATTCCAGCCCACCTCTCACCATTTCCTCACAAGGACTGTTAGGGGATCAGGGCACTGTGTGATGGAAGCTGGCGTGGCGTCAGGGCCTCGAAGAAGTCACGTCCAATAATCCCATCCAAAGAGGTAGTGACTCTACCCACATGTCCATGGTGACTAAAGCAATATCTTAGATAACAGGCACACAAGTAGATAAATTTGGTAATGGGTAGACATATATACTATAGAATATACTTGACTTTTTGTCAAATTATGTTGTATCATTGGCGAATATGCCAAAGATTCAGTGGTTTTATTCACATCAGAGAAGCAAACATTTGGGGGAGAAGTTTCAGTAGATACTAGCTTTATTGTTCTCACTAGATAATAAATTCCTTGAGGCAAGAACAGTGTTACTGCACTTTCTGTATTTATCACAACACCTGAGGAGGTGCCTGACCCACTGGCAATCAATAAATACTGTTTGGATGAATGCAGTTGAGTAAGTGTCCACTCGAAAGTAACCAGCACAGAGAACAGCACCTGCAAGGAGGCCCAGGCTCTTATTCAGATTCATTTGTTGTTATTTTTGAAAATTTTTAAATCATTTAAATGTACTGGGTCTCAACATTTTATCATATAAAGGACAAGGTAGATAAAGGGGCTCTCTGAAGTTGTTTTTAATCATTCAACAATCTTTATTTAATACAAAGTAAAAGGGGGAATGTTCTTGCTCTCATGGAGTATGTACAATGGGTGAATAACTGGAAATATACAAGTAAAATCTTGATTTCCAATAGTAACAACTGCTATGCAGACAGCACAACAGGAGAAAGGAATAAAGAGTTAACCTCCTGGGATGTCTTTTTTCTTCTTCTAGTTTCTTTATCTCCAAATAGAAATAACAGACGTTTTTGAAAGGAGGCCTTGACTATCCGAATCGGCCATGGGTGTTTGTCCAATACAGGTTTTAAATGATCCACAGGAGACTGTGGTGAACTGCACGGACATAGAGCCAGAGTCCTAAAATCTCTAGTGTCTTCATAACAGTTCCTGTGGAGATACCTGCGTCTGCTGGGTGGGCAGACAACAATTAAATACATAATCGTATATTCATAGTTACATTGATACATGCAAATATAATTTGTATTTTAATTGCCTCCAAGTGGTGAGACCGTAAGCAATTCATCTCAAAAACCACTCAAAGATTTCTTGATTTCTTTACTGCTGTTAGAACCAATAAGCCTACGGACTGATCTGACTTCTCAAATACCTGATTACACTAACTGGAATTCATTTGATAAGCCCAAAGTATTGAAACTCATTGATTCTGATAACTAACTTACAATAGTATCTAGCAAACTGGAAACTAGACCTGGTCTGTGATCTCAGAGGGGTGTGAATTTGACACACTGGAACCCAAACAGCCTGTGGTTACCCAGGTGGCATGGTCATGAACAGTAGATGGGATCATTTGTTATTTTTAACACTGTATGCCTGCCCAAGTAAGGCAGGCCAGGGGAAATCCCACGAAAGAGAGCTGGCTCTCTGGGATAAGAGCAACGCAGCTATCGCCCTGCCACGGGGCAGAATGGATGAGATCACTCTGTCCTGCGTGGTGAGCTGCATCAGCCCCCTGGCATGTTTCCTTGGGCATACTCTTCCCACATTGAGGAGACTGGCCATGCAAAGCGGGTGTTTACAGGGTACAAGAAAGCCCTCCAAGAATCCATCTAAAAGGTATGGTGAATGTATTTTCAACTCAAATGTATTTTCATACCATAGGGGCATTAAATTTGTCATTTATCAGAAAAGCCTTTTTTCCTCTCTTCCCTCCATTTTTTTTCTCTTGTCCTTAGAGGAATGTGACATACTAAAGTTCCACTGGAGAAAAAAAGAACCAAAACCAAAAAAGAATCCATATGCACTGCAAAGGAGCATGAGGAGAAGGGTTCGAGATAGTCACTTGTCCACCCTGACTCTGGCTGTCTCTGTAACACGGGGCGGACATCCAACTTAGAGACATTTTGTGAGGGTTCAACAAGGAGTAATTTGCATATAAAAACGCTCCATACGACTCAAAGAACTGCACAATTAGAAGGCTTGAGCAGCTAGCTACTGACATTTTCTTGCATATTGCACCTGGGACACTTAGAGTCAGAACACAGGGCTAAACTAACAACCGCTTATTTGAAGTCAGCAGCCTGGCTTTTGAGATAAGAGCTTCAGAAAAGAACTGATATGCAGTAATCAGACTAATCCCCCCAAGAAACCCACTCCAGTCAAGAAAGACAGCGCTACCCTGAGCCTCGCGGCCTGAGCTACCTTTGCTACTCTTGTGGCTGAAACTATATGGCGGGAGTGAGGACAATAAGAAGGGGAGCAAAAAGCAACCCAGGAAGCACATTTCTGAAGGCTAAACACCATAGGCAATTTGCCTGGCAGAAGTATTCTGTGCATCTGTATATCTGCAAAGCGTATCTGTAAAGGGCTAGGATGCAGTCATATCAAAAGAAAAGCAAAAACAGGGAAGTGGAGCATTCTGAGCAATGATCTAACCTCACAGTACAGTTTTTTTAAAAAAAGGCAAAAATGGAGTCTCTAGCTCGGTGTCTGTAACGTACATTTAATTTGTTACACAAATCTCTCATCTCTTTTCCACTCATGATTTAACTTGTCTTTTGCAAGGCAGCTCTTTACACTGGAAAGGAAACTGCTGAATCTCAGATTCATTGTCAAACAGTGACAGTCTTCCCTGCCAACATCTAGAGCATTCCCGTCCTAATCTGTTCTGCCTGATGGAGCATAACATTTTCTGCAAACTTGAGTTGTTAAAAGAATGTTGAAACTGCAGACAAAAATAAATAAATAAAAAGTTTAGGCTGGAATGAACAATGGGCTAATTGGAAAGGCATTGAATAAAGGCCAAAACAGGAACTCACCTAAGGCAAGTTTTTAAAAAGAAGCCTATGTTAAGAGAGGACAAAAACAAAACAAAACAATGGGTTTTAGTCTTTTTACCTTTATTGGTAAAAGTCTTAAAAAGTTTTAAGAAAGCACCTGAAAAGCAAATATTATTTTATTTCACATCAGATAAAAACATATATGCTATGTCAGAAATTTGGAAAAGTATAGGGAAGAAAAAGAAATCAAAGAACCTGAAGCTGCCCAACATTCGTACACGAAGCATTGCATACATTTTGTTCTCTGTACATAGAAAAGATTCTGATGGTTGTAATGAACTATACTTCTCTCGGCAGCCTTACAAATGGATTATTTGCACAGGGTAAAAGGACATTCTTTAAATAATTAAAAGTAAACATTAAGTAAACAGCCTATAATGTAATAATTATAGCTCAAAATTTTTAAATCAAATACGCAAACTCTTCTCCTCAATGAATTGAGGACTCTAGTTTTATGTGACTCATCTAAAATTGCAATTTTTTTTTTAACTAATGTTAATGAAAATTCAGCCTAGTACATTTTGAAGATCTAACTGGCTATATTGAACAGTCCAGGGATGGGGCAGCTCACTCTTCTGTCTGTTTATCTGTTAAGTAGAGAGGCCCTGAGAGAAGTTGTATAAAATGGAAGGTTTTTATATGCACAAACTGGCCAGGACAAGAAAGTTATCAGCAAAAGGAAAGAAGGAATTGTTTCAGGCAGTCACCTTTGTTTGGGGGAAGGAAGGCAGGAGACTTAATCTGGCAGATTACTTGACCAGACTGATGGGTATTAAGTCTCGGTGAGGCTTAATGAAAGTGACTCCATTTGGGGCCTGCTGTTTCTTTTTAAGGATTATTTAAATGGTAGAGGAGGATGTGGGAAATCAAAATGTGAGGTTTGTGGGCCTCACTCTTTCTGGGAAAACAGTGCAAAGCTCTTTCTGGGTGAAGGCTGGTGGTGCCCACAAAACCTGGGCGACCAATATTTGCATTTTCTGCTTTTGAATTTTGACTGTGACAACAGTAGGGTCCAAACAAAAACAAAACAAAAGAGAGTGGGCTTCTCTGGGACTCGATGAGCACTTCACTTATGATTGTTTTATTTATATGGCTACCTAATTTTTCTCCTGTTGGTTTAAACTCTGCTTTTTATTTCAAACTCTTTTTACTTCCTTTTTTATTTAAGAATAATTCTATAATACCTTCCATCTCAAGAGCCTATCCATGTGCAACCTTGTTTGTTCCTGCTTTTTAATGTTTACAGCTTCAGTTTAATTTGTACTTTGGGTACATGTTTTAGCATTGAGATATTTTTAGTATTTTCTTGGAATCCAAAGCTTTTATTCCAAAATAAAACAACATTGCTTGCTATTACAGAGAACATCTCACCTCCAAACACTGAGGCTCCCCTCGACATGTGGGATATTTTAGAAACAAATTCACTGGTACTATTCACTGATTATCTCAAAACAAGTAGGTGCTATTGATTTGTTAGCTACAACCACATATCCTATTTTGAACTCAGGCAGTGATACCCAGGATCTGGGTGAAATGTCCTGAAGAATGAAGATTAGAGGACTGGGTGAACAGAAGGAAAGCCAAGGATCCACTAGAACTAGGGCTAGCTAGGGCAGAGAACACCAGAAGAAGCATAATGTACTCCCAGAGAAAAGATGGCTCAGATGGAGTAAGTTTTGCTGATACAGCTATGTCTCAGGAAAAAAACGCATTAGTCTGTCAGCTGCGACAGCTTTGACTAGAAAGCAGGAAGTAGAGACACCTTGACCACAGTTGCCAGAGGCAAAGGCCACAAGAATTAGAAGAAAGCTGTCAATTAGCCTGAGAGTTTTGCTGAGAGTATTTTTCTCCCAGGCTCGACACATTCAGAAAAGTTGAAGACTCCTCACAGGACATCTATTCCGTGACAGTCCCAGAAAGAAATAGAGAGCCAAAAGGATTATGTGAGAGAAATACATTTTGTAGGCTAAATTCCATATAAATTATGAATTTTTGCAGTCATATGTAAAATTTGCAGTTCATTAAGATTTTAAATATAACTTTGTGGAGTTCCTGCTTGCCCCATATGCCTGAAGGAGTGGTGAAAAATAAGAATCCAGTCACTTGGAAATATTCCATGAAATGACTTCCCTAAGAAAGTTCATAGAATATGGAATAGAGGGGGCAGTGTAACACCATCCCTCTCTTGGGAGAGGGAGAGCTCTATTCTAAATTAGTGATTAACTTCACCACATTTAAAGAGTCAACTGAGGAACGTTCTTAGTTTTTCCCTCTTGCTAATGATAGAGAAAGGTTCTAAAAAATTAGCCTGTATACCCAATATTAGGCAAGTTTCGAAGAGCCCAAAAATTGGTAAATCTCCAGCCACAAGTCAGAGTTGGTAACTACCACTTAAACCACCACCCTCTGTGAAGTGTTAAGGAGTTAGTCCAGCTCTTCGCAGACATCTGTCTATATCACACACAAAATAAATTTAAATTGGCAGTGTCAGCAGAGAAAATAAGATTTCATTGGTGTGGAGACAAAGCAAGCCTTCAGATGAGAGGGTATCACAGTGCTAGAGACAGTCTTCTCATGGTGAACTCTGGGAAGCCAAACATTTTAAACACCTTTCTCACTGTTTCCTGCCCCAAGGAGAGCTGGCACAACTAATGAGGCACCCAAACCTCATTTAATAACAAACACATCAAATTCTATGAGCATTTATAGCTATTGTGTAAGAGTGGTGATGTATATTCCTAAACTCACTTCTATTAAAATATAAAATATAAAATATAAAATATAAAATATAAAATATAAAATAGAAGCTCCACTTCTATTTTAAGTTAAACACTCATATATGACAAGGGGTAAGAGGGATTATGTAGTTGCCAACTCTTCTTGTTGTTTTCCCAGTTTTTAAGCAAAGATATTTGATACTCTTCCCTACTGAAGAAAACTTGCAAAATAAAAATGTTAATCTGATTGGCACTTGATGTACTCTAAACAGCCTGTAGCAATATGACCAATGCATTACAAAGGGGCAGCTGCTCCTTCAAAAGGTTAACAGAAGCCTCCAACAGTAAGTTCCTACAAGTGTTTCTAATGTTTCATTTCTCCTTTATCAGGTCATCTAAGATTGTATAACACTATAACCAACACTAATAGTGATCAGTATTATATAATTATAGTATATATAAGTATAATTATATTTGAAACATTATCAATATTTATAAATAAGGTTTTGAATATAAATAATATATACCAGTGCATCTTTTGTACATTAGCTCATTTCAACTTTCTCTCAGACATCTTCAGTGGTAGAAGTTATGCAAATTATCATTATGAATGATAACATACTTTTCTTAAGTAAAATTAATGGATCCTATGGTTGTTCATTTGATGCTACATGTGTTTGGAGTATGTAGATGGGCATGTGTGTGTATGCAGGAGGATGCTATGGTGTTAGAAATTTATGCTTGTTTACAAAAAATGTATATCTGAAACTAGCCACTCTAGCATCAATATCATTAGTATAATATCACTTCATCAGTATGAGTACAGGAATATGTTAAGATATATATCAATAGTACTTTAGAGGTGGTCACTTATCACACTGAATAATCTATGGATGGAGTAAAAATTATTTCCATTTTCATTGGTTGTACTATAGATGGTATTTATTGAGATTCCTCTACTATATAGTACAAGAAGGGATTCAGATGATGCTAGGAACTTTCATCACATGTGTTCTTTAAGTGATGTGGGTAGTACTATCATGGTGCTGGACTTTCAAGTGAAATGTGCAGGGTGAGGTCAGAGGGGTGATTCCAGGGACAGAACAAGCAGAAAGATACTAGACAGGTTGCTTTATCATGGGAACAAAGCAGAAGCTCAATTTTCCTACTTGAGCACATGATAAACAGATGAAAAGCAAAAATTACTTAAAAGCAATCCCTTCAAACGCTCTTGATTGAAGTCAGATTTAGCTCTCATGATTGAAATACAGGTATTTATAGACAAGGTTCTGGATATAAAACTCAGGGAATTAAAACATGCTGGAATCAAGGCAGTGCCTTAAAAATATTTTTCCAAAGTTTAGGAGATCAGTTTGTTACTGGAAAGAGGGCCAGGCCCTGAGTGGACCTTCCTGGAGCTGGCCAGTAGTGTGTGGGTTCTTGACTTTGTGCAGGAAAGATTTCAGAACAGGAGTCCAGTGATATTTAGAGGGTGTTTATTAAAGCTGGGGACAGTGAAACCAGGAAGATTCTAGGATAGAAGAAACAACAGGAGAGAGTTATAACCAAAACACAGGTCCAACTTCCTGCCTCTATGAAAGCCAACATTCCATAGGCAGGTGATGATGTGAAGGAAAGTGGCTTATTTTCAGATGCTGGCCACCTGGAAGATGGGGGACTCATGTCACAAAGTCCCATCTCCACCTCTCAGTGGAGGCAGAGGTTTTCATAGGGAGCAAGAAGGGAAGATCAAGGGAGGGGGTTCTCTCTGTACAGGCGAGCACAGTCCATTCCGATAAGGCAAGTGATGGTCTGGTGTGTGTCATCCTGGTTTAGTCATCCTGGACTCACGTCACCCTGGCTTCACATCATCCTGACCCCTAGGTTGAAGGTCAGCAAATCTCTCAGAGCTGGGATGCCTGAAAGTCAGGGTCTGTATCTTTCAAAGTTAGTTCCTAGGATTCTTATCCAAACATTCATCTACAAGCCACACATTAGAGCGACTTACACTTACAGAGAAACAACATTAAAGGAATGGTGGGGTGGGTTAAGATTTCACACCATTACCATTTTTCACTCTCACAGAACTAGGTGAGGAAACGAGCCTAGGTTGGGCTGCTGGGCGGGCTAAGAAGCCAGAGAAAGCGGGGCCTTGAGGACAGGTTCAGGTGTTAGCACCGAATGAGCCGCTGCTGCCCATTGCTCCCTGGCGGCAAGCCTCACGGGGTCCCTTCCAATTTGGGAGATGCATGGCTGTGAGAGGAGAGGAAAGAATGGAAAGACATGCATGGGCATGGTCCTGGGAGGGAGTGTGCTCCATCCTAAAAGCTTTTAGAGGAGGAGGGGGGTGGGGGAGGGGTGACAAGAGGTCTTAGGGGAGGATCTCAATAGAATATTCATCAGCTTTATGCTGATGTGCCAAAAAGAGTCTTATTCCCTTAACTTCATCTGTTATTGGGTGTGGTGAGCACAAATGACATTAATTGGATCTCTGCTATTTACCTCCCCGAGTAGGGTGATTTAAGCTATTAACCCTGTGGTTGGGGGTGGGGGTGTAGAGAAATGAAAGCAATTTGCTCTAAAGTGTCCTTGGTTTAAGGAAGATAGGATTTACTAGACAGCTGCAAACTGCTTTTTAACTATCTATCTCAGTTTCCCTAGTCTGTTTTCCTGTCTCATTAGCCTGTCTCGTACTGATCAAATTTAGAATTCTGTACTGACAGATAATTCTACAACCTACAAATCTCAACTAAAATGATTTCCTTACTATTATTAATGGGAACTTCATCAATGATGAGCCCAGGAATATGTTAGGATGTAGATCTAAGCTTTAAAATAAATATAACTAGGATATTCAAAAAGATAAAGGAAGAAATTCCTGGCAGAATAAAGTGGCAAAAACAGAACAAGAACAGAAGTATATGAAAAAAAATTAGAGATTCTAAAAATCAAAGTATACTCAATGATTATAATGGGGTCCTTCCAGGGCCCCCCAAAGGGGGATTTGTAACAGTGTCCAGAATGTGGGGTGCCCAAGAAAAATATGGGATACTCCACCCCTCCCCCGAGGCTATGGGGGAAGGGAGGCTGGAGCAGGGCCATTGAGAGTTCCTTTGCATATCGACAACAGACCAACTTCATACCTGACATGCAGTAGGGCCACTGAGAGTCATTTTGCATGTCAATAACAGGACAGTTTCATACATAATATGCAAAGATGATTATTTTGCTTATCAACAAGGCTAACCAGGAAGATTTGCATAATTTAAACCCAGGAGTAACTGGGAAGCAGCTCCCCCAGTTACAGGGCCTGTGCGTGAGATCTAATAGATGGGCAGCTCCACGCCACAGAGGAACACTGCAAAGACCATAAGGAAAGGAAAGGGGAGAAAGGACTCTTGCTAGTGGGCCATGAGAAGGTGTCACGTAGTTTTGGGTTAAGAACTGGAGATTGTGGCAACACAGCTGATGGTGCTGGGAACCGCGGGAGGCCTGCCTACCCGAGTTATGGACTTCTGTTCTTTTTCTTCTGAAGGACGGTACACCTGACTGGCCTGACTGGTCTGACTGCGCAAAGGCGGAGAAAGGTGGGACTGTGTGTGTTGGTGCGTGTTTTAAAGGTTTTTGAGATTTAACGGTGACATTTAGCCATTACTCAAAACCTGTAAAATTTTTTAATAAATAGTTCCTTTCCTTTTCACCAAACTCTGCCATCGAGAGCCATAATTTCTAAGGGTGGCAGACAAAGAGCCTAGAACAGAGGGACCTTGGGAAAGAGGGGCATCATTTCTGTAATGGTATCTGGACCTCCCCCTCAAACTGGTCAACGTTTGGTAACATGATGACATTAAGAAAAACTCAACAAGTGAAATACTCTCTAAATTAAATATAGTCAAAGAGAGGTTAGCAATTTAAAAGATAGGATTATATGCTTCCAATTGAATGCAACACAGATAAAAGAGTTCTAAGACATATGAAAGAACAGTTTAGAATCAAGGAGAATAGCCTGAGGCTACAATGTTTAATAGTAATTGGAATCCTAGGTGAAGAAACAGCTAATTTTTTTCAGAACTAGAAAAAAAAAAGTAAATCCTCAGATTGCTAGTGATTAACTGAATAAATAAAAATAAATCTACTTATTCATTCTTGATTTATGCAATTATCTATGATAAGAGCACAGTAAAATTACACAGCCTTTATTATGTAAAATAATACTTGTGACTGTCAGGAATCAATACTATATTAGTTAGCAACTATTATGTTTCATTGACAAATATTAATGCTTACTTTTGTGACATATATTTTACTTGAAACTACCACTTAAATCCATAATATAGTGCATGTTATTCTATGTACATGAATTGGATTTTGTTAAACAAAAATTTAAATATTTGAAAAGGAATAATTCATTGCTACAATTCTACAAATTCTAACTATAATGTAAAAATGGAAGCACCATATACTCAATAGAAATCATTGATTCCTTTTTTTAGGGGGAGCGATAAGTTTAGGTTTGATTTTTTTAAAAAAAAGACAAAAATAAACTAACTTTCAATGATTCAATAGGACCTCTGAAGTCAAATCAATAAAAGATTTTTCCAGACATGCTCTATTTCCTCTATTGTTACTTTTATTTATATTTGGACTCTTAAATCTACACTTGCCTGTATTAAGGTATCCTTCATTAAAAAAAAAATTCTTATGTGGAATTGCTACGAACCAGTACAGATTTTAAAAGACAGGGCTTAGAAGCCAAATGCACACAGGTAGACTAATTTACCTCTTCTACTAAAACAATAAATAACACATCCAATGAAAACTATATTTTGGAAGGTGACTTTGAAATAGATAAATGGTATAAAAAGTACAAAATGGAAATAATCAGAAAGACTTTTTTTTTCAATGTTGGCCTAGGTAATAATTTTAGGCATTAACTTTTCTTTGTCCCAAAAGCCATCAGTCTTAGGTGATACTAAGTAAGATGTATGACTACTCTAATATAAAACATTACATTTGACATTTATACAGACCCAAACTCAAGTCTAAATATAGCCTCAAATTTAACTGAAATTTCACATAGTATTTTCACATACTTCAAAATCATTTCCTAAAACCAAATTAAATATTATTCACTTCTCTTCCTGAAGTAAGTAATTTCACAACAAAAATGTAGATTAGTTAAGAGCACAGGCTTTGGAGACTGTTTAAATTTCAGGTTTAAATTTTGTATTTGAAATTCGAATTCATCAGGAAACAAACCACTTTAAGTGTCTCAGATACAGAAAATTAAATAGGAACAGTGATTACTCAAACATAGGGGGAGCTGAGATGCAACCTTACTAGGCCATCTGGAGATCAGCAGCAGTAGGTGCCCTTTCCTGTGGCTGGAAGGGCCGTGGGAGGTGATGGTGTTTCCAAGGCCCGAACTCCTAGTGGGAAATAGAACCGTAAAAGGACTACCTGACAGAGCCTATGAACAAACAACCATCCCGTGGGGGCAGGAGGCATGGAGGGGAAGCAATTGTTGCCTCAGGAAACAGAAATGGAAGAGAAACATCCTCATTTCTTCCCTTCTCACTTCTTCAGATAGTCCACAAATGCCTCCCTTTGACCACTTCTCCTTCCAATATGAATCTGAGGGGAAACCAGGCTGCTCGACATCTTTGAATTTTTTTTCACCTGTAAATAAGCATTGTAATCCAGTGTTGTAAACATTAAACTATGCATTTACAACACTGGGCAGAGTGTCTGCCATATTATAAAAGTGTTAATAAATATTAAGGGTTTTTTTTCATAATTTTACTTTCTGTTTAGAGAGAAGGGAAGGGAGGGAGAAAGAGAGAGAAACATCAATGTGCAAAAGATACACCAATTGGTTGCCTCTCGCTCACCCGGTGCTCAGGAACCTGGGCCACCACCCAGGAGTGTACCCTGACTGAGAACCGAAACTATGACCTTGCGGTTTGCTGACTCGCAAGCAGTCCACTGAGCCACACCAGCCAGGACGAATGTTAAGTCTTTTTGTGATAGATTTCAAGTCCCTGTATTGTTTAAAATCTCTATCTAATCTTCACTGTGTTTTGGTTTCTGTTCATCCCCTTCTAAGCTATGACCTCGTGCTCCAGAAGTGGCATTCATCCTTTCTCCTTATAGCAAATATGACTTCCTTTTCTTCAACTCCAAAATCCTTATCAAAGGAATACTGAAAATTTCATGGGTCACTGATATTTAAAATTTCTATTTAGATTTGAGAAATAATTTAAAAAACAAATAGGTAGGTAGAACTTGCTCATAACTACAGCTTGTGTGCCTACGATATGCCATGTCTGAGACTTTAAATACGTCTTTTTAATCTTAACTATGACCTATTTCATATATGATATAAGGATTATTATTACCATTTAAAAGATGAGAAGGCAAGAGAGCAGAGGTAAGATTACTTGATCAGAGTCATAATCTTGGTAGAACTGGTGTTGAAATCCAGGTTTGCTCAAAATCCAAGGCCCACATTTTGATCACCATGGTGCACCCTGTCTCCCATTACACTGACCCTTTATTGCATTTTCCATTTTTGTATGCTAAATTATCCTAGGCATTTACTTTTCACTGAAAATGTTTTACAATCCAATTATTGTCACTGATGCCTTCAACAAATATCTATTAAACACTTACTAAGTGGCAGGTACTCTTCTGAACACTGGGGTTCATAATCTAACTGGGGAGAGAGACAATAAACTGGTATGATACTCATTTTCTCCTGCTGAGTAGCGAATTGCCAACAAAGTAGCAATTCAAGACAACTCTCATTTATTATCTCATAGGTTCTCTGCATCAAAAGTCCAAACACAGCTTGATTGTGTCCTCTGATTAGGGAGGGTCTTACAAGGCTGTAACCAAGGTATGGACCAGGCCTGGCTTCTCCTCTGAGGCTCAGGGCTCTTCCAAGCTCATGTGGTTGTCAGCGGCATTTCTCTGTCTTTATAAATATATGTATCTTTATATATCTATATCTTGCAGATATAGAACTGTACACCTGCTAGAAGCTACCTGCAGTTCCTTGCTACGTGGCCCTCTCATGGGGGCCTCTCAAAACATGACAGCTTTCTTCTTCAAAGCCAGCAAAAAAGAGAAAGTCTCTACAGCAAGTCTGCTAGCAAAATGGAGTGTTTTATAATGTACCCTAATCACATGGTTGACATCCCATCACCTTTGCAATATAATGGAAGCTAATTCTGGAAGTGACAGTCATCATTTTTGTCATATTCTTTTGGTTAGAAGTAAGTCAGAGGTCCTGGCCATACCCAAGGGGAGAAAATTATACGAGAATGTAAATACTAGGCGATGGGGATGAGAGGAGCCATGTTAAAGTCCATCTGCCACACCTGTAAATAAACATACAAGGATAATACCAGACAAAAATGAATACTCAACAGAGAATCAACATAGCGTGCTATAATTGAGTGTGACTTAGTGTCTCTTGATGGAATGGCCACAGCAGTCTTCTTTGAGGAGGTGGCACCCAAACTGAGATCTCCATAACAGAAGGGAGCCAGGTCATCTGGTCGTGTTTACAGTGAGAGTGGCTGGAGAGCACTGAAGGACAAGGAAAGTGATATGCAATGAAGTCAAACTGGTAAGCGAAGGCTGGGTCACGGAAGGATTAACAAACGAACATAGTTTTTCTCCATGCTATTATTAGAATGTTTTAAATAATGTGAAGGTGTGATCTGGAGATACATATATGTCATTCCAATTGTTGTAATAAAAAGAGATCATAGGGATTCAATAATAGAAGCAAAGAGACCTGTAAAAGGCTACTGTAATAGTCTGAGGTTTAAGCAATTGAAGCTTGGGTTATGGTGATAGCGGTGGAGATGGAGAGAGGTAGACAGGGTTGAGAAATGGTTAACATCAGTAAGACCTGCTGATCTATTACTTAGGGGATATGAAGAATAGGGAAAACTAAGGAAAACTCTTTGTTCTTTGTTGTTACTATCTTGATAAAGACAATCTTGTGCAATCCTGCTTTTCTTCAAGAATAAATTTCAGTTTATTTCCAAATAATTACTTTCTCCTGTTAGTGGTTGTGGCACACAGTTCTTTCATCCCTTTTCTTAAAATGTTGCTTTATCAAGGAACATCCTCAGATTCCACTGGCCAACAGCCAGCCGGACTGTTAGGCAACTCTCACACAAGACTAGTTGTTACATCTAGTTATATCTCAGATACTTTCTTATACATTTTGCTTTTAAATTCAGAAAATGTATAAAATAAAAATTTCAATCAACACTATCCAGCATGGGAGATTGAATAACTTTTCTTAATGATGGTTTCTTAGTAAATGAATTATTTTAGTCATCACCTTAAAGTGAGTCAAAGGACCATGTACAGGAAGATGAAGAAACAGTTTCATTAATTTGTTTCATGGTTTAATCAAAATAGAGCTTTAATTTTTGGTCTCCCACCATAATCTTGTCCTATAATCTTGTCGTGCCTCTAGATGAAATGGGGGCAGGTCCTATGAGCTTTTTGCTTTTTCTTAGATGAATTAAGTCACAAAGTCACAAAATGCAGTTCCAATTTAGAATAAAAATATCAAGAAAAAAAGAGTACATATAAAGTAAATAGGAGAGTCAATAACTTCAATATTAACTCAAAGGTAAGACTTCTCCCCTTTCCCAGCTAAGGCTCCTACAGTTGGTGATTTCTGGACATGGGGTACTGTTGGCTTCCGCTCTGATATCCTTCATCCATCTCTCTTTCTATAGGAGGGTTTATGCTCCCCTAGCAGAAAAAGGGAGAGAGTAGAACTTGGACTTGGTTGGGTGGTTTCAACCTCCTTTCCTGGCAGTGTTTCTCTTATAAGTGTTTTCAAGGGCTGTACTGGGGTCCCTGTCTTTCTCTCTCCCATGGCCTCCAGCCCAGCTCCCTCTCCACATGGGCCATGTGTTGTCCACAGGAAACACGTGGGCATCCTCTAGCAGGACAAATGGGAACTGTTTCAACACAGTCACCCTAGCTATCCCACCAGTTAGCTCTTCCTGGACCTCCTTATGTCCCAGGCTAAAGTCAGACCCCAGAAGTAGCATTAAAGTAGCAGAAAAAAGACTTAAATTGAGAACTGTAACTCACCCTTATTATTAATTTTTCCAGAAACTTCATCACTATTAGTAATATAGTGATGGCAAGAAAAGTAAATATTTTTATGTAAATAAGGCTATAAGCATGTAAATTGAATTGGTTGGGAATTTTTAAATTACCTTTCATTTCCCCTCTCTCACTATCTACATATAGTATTATATTATTGATGTATATAGTGCATTATATATGATATATATGTACAATACATCATATGATATTGATATATAAGATTTATCTTTGTACACATACATATATGTATACACATACACATCTTAGGTAAATCCAGGCTGGGAATCTGGGAATCCTTTTTATTTCTGAGCACGGCCTCGCTCATCCACAGTTTATTTGCATCAGAGAGTGGGACTACATAATTAAAGTTTAGAGATAACACGTAGGATCTTGTCTTCAGCCTGAGGGCAACTACATCCCTTATTTTGCCAGCACTGCCTATTGGAAGCAGAACTCTCAGATTACAGGCGGAATACAGCCCTGGCTCTTCAAACATCAAAATGAGAAATGAAATGCTTTTTTAGTCATTATTTTCTTAAATTTGATGAATTTGGATTTCCTTTTTCTCTGTGGTTTCTAAAATATATATATTACATAATTATTTTTATCGAGAAAGCCCATGGAAATATGTTTAGCCAATAGAATATAAAGCTCACTAAATGAGGCATTTATAGACAGAGAAGTGAGAATGCCAACCACCCGTGTTTACCATTTCACAGCTGTCTGTAGTCTTCAGAGCTTGCCTGCACTTGCTGGGTATGCTTTCAGGGGATGGTCCATTTCTCAGAGCGTTCAGTTCTTTTCATGCTACTTTAAGAAAAAAAAAATCGATAGAATCCTAGTTGTATAATTCATAGACAAGGCACAAAATCTGGGGCTTCCTTTCCCCAAATTTGTATAAATCATAAATATCTCCAAATAGGGAAGAGCTAATGTCATGAATAGAACTCCAAAGGGACTGTAAATTAACATCGACCCTAAGGTATACTTACCACCTTTTAACTTAATAATCATGCTCATTTGGATTTGCTCTTTCAGGTGTGAGGGAACATGCTGCAAATCCTCAGAGCTTATAGTTTAGATTCTGAGGTTCCTCCATGGGAGAGAAAAGAATTTATTTCATTAGCCATATTGAGCATTACTGCACAAATGTTTTGTCTTTACTTGTATGAAGTCCCCAAAGGTTGCAAACAATTTTATTAAAAATTTTAATAGAAATCTCATCCTTGATTTCATTCATTCATTGGACGCAGGCTTCTGGAATACTTATACCTACAGACACTTGGTGAGAGATTGAAGATACAATGTTAAACAAGATGGGTTCTGTTCCCACGGGGCTCACCATGCATTGGATTCACTCATTCCACTGTTTTTCTGAGCACCCACTGCAAGTCAGACAATTCTTCAAGTGCTGGGACCTAGCTGTGAACTAGATGGAAAGCAGACAATTAAAAAATGTAATTTCAGAAACTGCTATGAAGAAAACGAAGTAGAGGAAGTTACTATAAAGTGATGGTAGGTGCTATTTTTAGTAGAGTGGTTGCAGAAGTGATGTTTGACCGAAGAGCTGATTGATTAAAACTGTAAGCCAATCAAACGTCTTTAAAGAGAGCCTCCCAGGCAGAGAGGACACAAAATGTTAGGCCTTGTACAAAGCAGAACTGTGGATGGTTTCCTTTAAAGTTTAACTACATGTTTAAGCTCGTAAAACAGTTTCTAACTTTTTACTATGGTTAAAGGTAAAACAACTTGCCATTAGATACATTATACGCAGTCAACACTAACATGTATTTTGTACATTAAGTCTGAAGTTTGTGTAGCTTTACACCTCATGCTTTTCTCTGCTTGTTTATGTATTTGCTTAGGTATTTATCTATGATGCCCCCAGAACCCTATGAGAAATGAAGATCGTTCAAACATTTTAATAGTTCATTAATTTTTTTTGCAGGGTTGGAGAAATCTCCTAGTGTCCTGTGTCCTCTTCTGATCCAAGTGCCTGCTCTGTAGGCTGGACACTCAGACATACCGGGTCTTTCTTTCGCCAGCATCCTGAGCATTTTTTCCCATCCAGGTTGGATCTCTTGATTTTGATCCCATGTTGTTATCTTTCTTCTTTAGAGTAGTTCTTACTTTAATGAGACTTCGAATATATGAAAATGTCTAAATTCTATCCTTATACTAAATTTACAGTTTGATGAGGAATAGAATTCCAGGTTTGTAGTCATATCCAAGTATTTCTGAGGCATTTCACCTTTATTTTCTAGCTTTCAGGATGCTGAGAAGTTTTATACCACTCATATTTAAGAACAAGGCAATGAAAAGCTGAATGGAAGTTCAGTGTGCATGGGTAGGACTTAATCATCTTTGTTATAGGGTTTGAGTATTCCCAGTTCACAGTGTCTCAATGTCTATCAGTCTTTGGGTGGGGCAGATGAGGTTAGTAAGCTTTGATCCAGAGAGAAATCTTCTTCCATTTTCCTACCTTGGAGAAATAATCTTGGCAGTCAACATCACTGAGCTAATGAAGGAAAGGAGTTAGGGTCTTACTATTCAGAATGTAGGCATTATTTAACCCCCATTTCAGCACTGGGGTGACTGAAAGTCCAGAGTCTCTCCAGCTGAACCTCTCCAGAGAGTAACCTTCTAATCTACTTCTTGGGTAAAAGAGGGACATCTAACAGCTCTGCAAAATTTGGAAGGAGTTTTAACTCCTTCCAAATATTGACTTTTACCCTTGTTTTCCTCTCCATCTCAATCTGTCTCTAATGCTTGACATCTCGGTCACCAACTTCCAAAGGCCTACTGATTCAAATGCCACTTACATATCTGATGTCTACATTCCAAAACATAGTTGCTTTTGTCTGTTTAGTCTCTATTTTTATCCTTGTACACTCACAGTTGTTTTAATTCCATTAGGTTAATTAAAACAATATCTTTAATCATTTGGGTTTGATTTGGGGTATATTTACCCTGCAGTCTCTAACTAGAAACTCTTCTCAATTCTTTCCTCCCACAATTCAATTTCTTTCCACAAAGAATTTCTTGTATATGGATTTTTCTTCATCTCATCTCATCTCATCTCATCTCATCTCATCTTATTGCTGTGCAAATAAAGTGAAAGTCATAAAAATAAAAGTGATAACACTAGAGATGATAGGCCCATGTTTCATAAACTTAATATATTGGAGATAGAGATGGAAATTGCCAGGCTAGAAGCTGTATCACTTTAGGTTCAATTTGATGCTTATTGAATTTAAGCCAGTTGAATATCTCAACAGTTATAAGGTACAAGAATAAACTAAAATAATATATTTTGAATGTTGAAAATACATTAGAAAAAATGGTGTTCCACAGGTGAAATGTAATTAAAAATTTAACAGTAGAACTCTCTATAACATATGAGCCCATCACTAGACTCTAGGGAGTTCAAATTTCAGGAAGTTCCAGTAATGTAAGTATAGAGCTAGAGAATGTCCCAAACAATTTTTAGATCTCCATCTTAAATTTAAGAGACATAAGAAATAAGTAGTTACTTAAGTAGAAAGGTTATAAAGTATTTTAGTACCTCCAGAGTTCTCTGATATTTTCTGGATCTCTTGACCTCTTTACTTTTTTCCCAACTATACCATGACTCCTCTATACCAAAATTTGTTTTTATTTTTAAAAAATCATTATTCATGTTATTCGTCACTGGCAGTACAAATCAATACTTTATTGCTTGCCCTTTAAAAGTAAATAAACATATTTAAGCAGAAAATATTTGAGGGAACAAGAAACCAATGTGATATAATAAAGAGGATTAAATATTAAAGATTGAATACAAATATGTATTCTCTTTGCTAAAATCCCACTAAATAACAAAATTTCAAACAGCATTCTTGGAAGTCAGAAGGTAATTGTGCAATATATTTAAAATTCTAATATAAATTAATTTCTAATTCTATATCTAGTCATAATATTGTGTGAGAGTAAAAGAATACCTTTTCATATATGTCGAATTTCAAAATAAGTACTCGTAATGCACTCTTTCTCAGAAGTCGCTCTCTCAAAACAAAGGGAAAAATAAAGAAGGCAGAAATCTTGGGGCTGGGAAACGAGATTCAATAAAGGAGACGGGAGCGGAAAATCAAAGAGGGAGAGGGAAGGGGTGTCTTGAAACTAATATGATAAGGAGAACAGCCAGATTAAATTCCAGGAGAGAGAACAAAAGTGTCAAACTAACAAATAAACACATTTTTTGAAAAACCTGAGTGGATGATTACCTAAGTTTTCAGAGTTCTGTTAAAGTATTAGAAAGATTTAATGAAAAGTACACGGAAATCTAAGCAAAAAGACAATTGTTATCTATCTCCAAAGGAAATGAAAAATTACATAAAAAAAAATGTGAGCATAGTATTCACTGTGGTTCAGTGTGAACATTAAAATTCCTTAAGCACTGAATTTTCATCTTACCAAAAACCATGAGATAAAGAATTGGGAGGATGAACTGAAAGAGAAATGTCTGTGTGAAACACGGATTTTACATTTATTGGTTTAGAAGCAGCTAAATGATAGTGTTATCTTCCATAGAAGGAATTTAGTAGATTATATCTCAATTTTTAAATTGAAGAGTATATTTAAAATGAATTGAAAAGGGGTTGCTTTTGGTAAGCAAGGAGCAAGGATGTGTAGGGGTTGGGCATGAGATTGCTAATTTTTCTCAAAAACACTGTTAATAGTATCTGACATTTGAAAGCATATTGATGATTGTGCTTTGAAGGGAGTTTTAAATGGGTAGGCACCTGCAGTTGAGACTCTTCAACTTAAATCTTTGCTCTGATCTGGCTACTGAGTCCCCTGAACTGTACTCCCAAAATTTCAGGGCAGTTTTTAGGGTTAAGGTAGGAAACCTCCAAATATTTTCTCCAGTATACACCCTGGCACTTGGGCATGTTTTGAGCATATTTCCTGAACCTCAGAAGTCCCAAATTCCCGACAAGACCCAGCATGACCTTATCTCCTCCCCACACCAAAGGTTCTAAAGATTCCTGCTCAACTAGACTCCTGCCCGCAGCGCCCTGTTAAATGCACCCTGCACAGGCTGAGGCGTAGAAGGCCCAAAGCGGTCATGACCTTTAAGAGAGTCCGCAGACAAGAAGGGGATTTTCCAAGGCATCTGTGGATTTCCTAGAATTTTAGAGACTTTAGAGTTTCAGTACGAACTCTAGAGACCGTCGTGAATGACCCATAGAAGGGATGGCTGAACGTGCCTATGCCAGGAGGATGGGAGGCTATGCCCCCTTACGGCATGGCGTGTCTATTGGGATAAGGAAATAAGAGTATGATTTCATCTGAACTAAATTTGTACCTATGTACCTGGTAATGTTTTTACAAGAATTTTAAAACTTCCTTATGCACACTTTAAAAGGCTGAATCTAATTTTCTAATTACTCTTAAACTGGTCCTTTTGGAAATCTGTCTATAGATAAAATAGAAATAGAAGCTTGTTAGAAGCAAGTGGTGTTTGGCATTGTGTTTTAGCACAGGTCTCTGTTTTTCTGTGTCCCATCACAGTTGCTGTTTACAAAGCAAGCGGCCTGTCAACATTTCCCTGAAAAACAGATCCACATTCTTCTCTTATCAGGGGCTGGTCCTGTAAGTTCAAGCTAATGTTCAACTAAAGTAATTCACAGTTGTTTTCCTCCTTTGACATGCTTTACTTTGAGGAAAAAATGTACACATTTCATTCAACTGCATGTAGATGCTTTCTGTTTATAAACGCATGTAATTATAGGCTGTTTCCTGCTGATGTAAGTTACTAACAGATGGATATTGCAACTGCCTGCATGCCACCTCACAGCTTTAAAGTCAGTAAAATCCTATCAAGGTAAGTTAGCAAAAATAAGTAATCATATATAAATATCAATTTATTGTGTATCTAAATATAATGAGTTCTAAAATTAAAAGTATTAGTTGAATCTTTTATTCTCATTAGCAGAAGATTAGACGGGGTTTCAAATTAAAAACATTCAATCCCTACTATTCCAGTAGAGGAGACCATCTCTCCTTCTTCAGCTGGTTACCGGGTTTTTAATGATCTAAAATCTTGATGTGAATCTTTGACTGTAACAGCCTTCAGGGAGTTTCATGGTTTAGATTTCAGGTCGCCAGTCCCAGTCAGTCAAGGGTAGTGTCCTGAGCCAAAATACCACTGCGTGGAGAATTCTGACCTCGTCTTTAATACTCTATTACCAAAAAATAAATGCGGTTTTGTATTGAAGCACAATTTAAACAGGGGAGAATGCAACAATCTTAGTTGTACAGCTCAGTCAATTTTGACATGTGTAGATGAGGTCTGCCCAGAAAAAGTCCAGCCATGGTTAATATAACAAGAACAGTTTGTGCAAAATTGATGTACCCTGGCAGCCAAGGAGAATGGACTGGAATGTGCATGTGTGAACAATGACAACTTCACGGTACTAGTCAGTGGGGGTGGTAGATACCGTTGAGTGAGCTTGTGTGCTGTGTGGCCTTCACATTCAAAATGACTGAGCCAGTAAAACAATGAATCTGCATCAAATTTTGCATTAAGCTTGAACATTCCTCCACAGAGTTTATTCAGATGATCCAGAAGGCCACAACCATGGGCAACGAGTGATTGGCAGCTTCATCGTGAGAACGCACCTGCTCATGCATCACGTCTCATGCGGGGTTGTTTTGCAAAACATCAGATCACCTAGGTGACTCAGCCCCACTACAGCCCAGATTTGGCCCTGCTACTTCTGGCTTTTCCCAAAACTAAAACCACCTTTCAAAGGGAAGAGATTTCAGACTATCAGTGAGATTCAGGAAAATACACCAGGGCAGCTGATGGTGATTGGAAGAATTATGTGAGGTCTCAAGGTGACAGCTTTGTAGGGTACTGGGGCATCATTGTCCTATGTACAGTGTTTCTTTTATCTTTCACTTTCTTCAATAAATGTTTCTATTTTTCATATTATATGGCTGGATATTCTCTGGACAGACCCCGTATACCCAGGTAACCAACATCCAGCTCAAGATTTAGAACATATCTATTACTCTAGAAAATTTCTCCATGCCCCTTTCTAATCAGTAGCCCTCCCTTGCCACAGAGGTAACTGCTTTTCTGATTTCTATAACCATAAATTAGTTTTGCATAGTTCTTACATGAACTCAACAAATAAAATTATAAAGTCTATGCCCTTTGGTGTCTGGCTTCTTTTGATCAATATACTGTTTTTGAGAATAGGCCTGGAGTTTGGAAAAATGGAAGTAAAAATGGCCTTTTTTTGCAGATGGCATAATTATTTGTATAAAACATTAAAGGGATAAGGAAAAACATGCCTGTAACTACTAAGAAATTTAATGAGGTCAAGGGCTATAGAGTCACCATATAAAATCATTGTATTTCTCACTACATCTTTTGCATAACTTTATGGTAGATTGAGGAGGAAATTATTTGCTGGAATGAACAAATATAGACCCAAGGACACACACAAAGATAACCCCTAAACGAACATGACAAATATGATGAAAAAAGACCTAAAATATTTTTAAACCTAGTGAACAATCAAAATATTTTTAAAAGAATTTACAAGTCAGTGCGTAGAAGACTAACTTCTTATGCCCATAATTATAAATATATATATATACACCTGTATTTCTATGTGAATATAATTTTTAAAAATCAAGTTACAAAGTATTTTATAGAGTATGATCAATGAGAAATGGAAATGGAACTTTGTGCTTTCCATTCTCTGCTTATAAAAAGATTTTCTTATGAGTAAAGAATTAAATAAAAATATTTCAATTATCTTAACAAAACAACTTGGTCTGCATATTTGGGGTGTGTGTGCATTCATGCGTGCATATATGGACCGTCCTGTCTTTAGAAAGTAAAACACCAATGGTAGCTGGTCAAATAACATAAAGGCAAGCCTTGAACAGATGTAATCAGTTAAGTAAAGTTTAAAGGTTGACTGTAGACTGTGTATAAAACAATGTTGCCAAACAATTGTCTTTTCTGTAACTAACTGAACGAAAGTACTTGTAGACACATTTCTTTTGAGATTTCCCTGTGCTAGATACTGTACTAAGGGCCTTACATGCTTTATCCCATTTAATCTCTACAAAAGGTGAAGCAGGTATTATTTTCCCCATTTTATAGATGCGAAATCAAGGCTCAGAGAGTTTAGATAACTGCCCCAACATTACACAATAAGTACGTAAAGAAACCAAGGTTCGGATTAAGAACTCGCTTCCATGTCCCGACTCTCCTTTGCTGTTTTTCTATATTTAAGTCAGTATTCTCTATTTTCTTTTTGATCATCTCCTAGTTGCAGGAGTAAATTGTTATATTTGAGCAATTTTCTTGTGTCTGAATTACATGGAAATAAATACTCAAACCATGTAAAAACAACATCACGTGGAGACTAAATTCTAATTTAAAAAAGATATAATAACAGAAAAAACATCTGGCATAGTCCAACAAAATAATTTTGTTTTTACATCTTAGCAAATATTAACTTCTTATGATAGTCACTTCTATATGGGATTATCATTAATATATCATAGCAACCTTGTGCTAAAAACATTTCTACAATTTTACAAAGGAGCATACTTGGGCTTAGCAGCAAAATGATTCTCACTCGAAATCATAAAAGTTACCTCAAATTGGACAGTGAGAGAGCTCCTACGAATTGAAGATCTGAATAGAGTTCACAGAAAGAAAAATGCAAAGGACCGATGAAAATGTTGAACCTCAATTTCATTTAAATCAAAGAGGTTAACATTTAAATCACAAATACAAACTTTTCATACATCAAGTTGGCAACTATAAGGAATTTAAGCTTTTTCTTTTCTTTTTTTCTTCATGGATGTTGAAATATTTATTGTTGTCTACAAGGTCACCATGCATGTGAAATCATTCTAACCTTACTTCTACCATTTCAGATGTGACCATTTCTTTTTTTAAGTTTTTTGTTGTATTTTTTCCATTAACTTTTCAATGATGAGAAGAAAGTACAGGTGAAAGCATTCTCTCTCATTCTTGGTAGGAATGTGAATAGCCAAAACAGAACAACTTTGGGTTCTATTGCCCTGGGCTTTATTGCCCGCTGCCGAAAAGCCATGACTCCCCATGCCAGAGTCTTATGCAAAGGAACTATTTATTCAATACCTATACAGGTTTAGAATAATAGTGGGATTCAGCCATTAAATCCCATACCATTTAGAAACAAACAAACAAAAAACACCCACAAACACACAGTCCTGCCTCCCCTTGCCAAACCAGGCCAGTCAGGGATACCATCACTCCGGGAAAGAAATAGAAGCCTATAGCTTAGCTGGGCAGATTCCATCTGTGCGCTGCTTTCTTCCAGTTGTCCCGGCTTGACTAGGCTCCTGCTCTTAATCCAAAACTGCATGGCCCCTCCTCATCGTGGGCTGGTGGGAGTCCTTCTGCCTCCTTTCATACTGCGTGGCCAGGACCACCTTCTCTACTCCTAAGCCACATGGTTAAGGGAGTGAGAGAGAGAGAGAGAGAGAGAGAGAGACAGTCTCATGGCTCTCCTACTCTTCTAAGCCACATGGTCCGAAGCTCCAGCATGACTGCCATGCACTTGGATTTAAATCCTAGGGCAGATCTTCCTCCATAACCCCATTTCCAACTCCTCCCACACTGAGTTACATCTGCCCTTCCCGTTTATCTTGCCTTTCTCTGCTGCCACTGTTAGTCTGGACAGACATGGCCCCTTAATAATAGGAGCCTCCAAGCCTCTCTTGCAGGTGCAGCAAGTCACTCTGGCTACATCATGAGTTAGAATCAAGCCCATCTCCCTGGCTCCAGGGTGGCAGGCACAGCCACAGGCATTACTGAAACACTGGCCCAGATCTTTGGATATGCAAAGTAACTCCCAATGGCCTGCTCCACTTCCCCTTCCCCCAAGCTGGGTTAGTAGGGGATTTATTTCCCTGCTTTGGGGTACCTCAAAACATTGCTACATTACTGTTACACTACTACAACTTTTTGGATATTCTTCTAATTAATATCTAGTAAAATTAATAATTCCTTTACATTTTGATTGGGAAAGCTTGCTTAAGAACCAACTCATCATAAATACAAACTCTGTATATATGTACCAGGATTTTTATTGCAGCATCTGTTGCAAATACACATCCATACAGACTTAAATACAGAGACCCACAACAGTGCAAAAGGGACTTTTGGAGAAAAGTTATACTTTTCAATAATTAGTGCTGGAATAATGGACAGCCATGGTAATAAAATGAATGTCAAACTACCACTCAGACAGTGTGCCAAAATTAACTGATATGGATCATATGCCTATATTTAAATCAGGAAATCATAAAACGTTTAGAAAAAAACATAAAAGAAATCTTTGTGATCTGTGGTTAGGTATTCTTAAAGGTGACATTGAAAAACACAATCTATTTAAGAAAAAAATTAATAAATTGAACTATCAAATGAAAAACATTTGCTTTGTGCAAGACATTGCTAAGAAAGCTAAAGGGAAACTACAAACTGGGAAAAAATAATACCAATCACATATCCAAAATATCACTAAAATCAGAAAGATACTACTACAAAGCTATTAGAATAACTAAAATAAAAAATATTGACAACATCAAGTGCTGTTGAGGATGTGGAGCAATTAGAATGCTGACACAGTGCTTCCAAAATGGTAAGACATACAAAATGGTAAGACATACAAAATGGTAAGTCACTCAGGAAAAGTTTAGCATTGTTTTCAAAATTAATCATACCATTTGACCCAGCAGTTCCACTCCTGGGTATTAACTATACAGAAATAAAAATTATCTTCACTCACACCAAAAAACTGTACCTGAATGTGTATAGCATCTTTATTCATAACCCAAAACTCCATCAACTTCCGAATGGATAAATAAACTTTGGTATGCTCGTACCAAAGAACAAATTATTGATGAAATCACAAGGAGCAAAATATTAATAGATCCTACAATTTGGATGAATATCAAAGGCATTGTGTTAAGTGAAATAAACCAGCCCTAAAAGCTACATATTGTATGATTCCATGGATATGACATTCTCAAAAAAAAACCCCAAAAACTAAACTGTAAGAATGGAGAACAGCTCAGTGGCTTCCAGGAGTTAGGGATTCAGGAAGCATGTGGCTATAAAAGGATAACATGAGGGAGGTTTTGAGGGTGATGAAATTTTTCTGTAACCTAAAAATTCATAAACCGTACACACTCGAAATAAATTTTACTGTATAATTTTAAAATTAAAAAACGAACAAGAATTATCAAATAAAGAACAGCTCTATAAATGAAATATTGTGCAGTTATTAATAAGAAAGAGTGGGTAACATTGCTATGTTGCTGTGATTAAATCAAATTTGAAGAATTGCGCTTATACTATTGATACGTTGTTGTGATTAAATCTAATTCGAAGTATTATGTTTATAGAATATGATCACATTTTTGTAAAATTAAGACCAAAATAAAATTTATATGTGCATGTGTGTATATGTATGTATCCATGAGTGCCTGTGTATGTGTGTGTGTAACTGTGTGTATGTATCATGTTCCTAACTACCATTGTACCGGAGATACTTTGGTATCTTTAAGAGAAAGAGAGATGATAGAGGTGGAGTGGAAAAAAATTTTAACCTTATCAAATTATTGTGTGATTTTTTTTAGTGGTTAAAAGAACATTTATTTCTCTATTAAAAATAATCTAATAAGCTAATACCTCTTTATGGTCATGAGTGTTTTAGAAGAATGCTACTTCCACAGAAACACAATATAAATGTTACTATAAATAAAAACATGTTTAAAGAAATGCTTTTAATTCTTATTGGTCCGTGATTTTAGTCTTTGGGGCATGTTGAGAATTGAGGAAATTTAAGGAGTTTATTGTCAATAAACTTAGAAGTTATGAGAAATTATAAGTAAATTGTTCTATCGTTTATTCCTTTCAAGCAGAAATACTATTTAGTTATAATATTTAGTTATATGTCACTTGTAGTTATGTATGTATTATGCTAAGTCGGGGATAATATTTAAAGTATATGAAAATCACATCATATCTTTTTCAACAAACTAATATTCTTTTTCTTAATGGAGTAACATTGCCCATTACAAATGTTTTCCAAAACATAATTTTTCAGTATCAACAGCACTATTCAACTCTCTTTTATCAGGTAAAATCATTTAAGTACGGAGAATTTTTAATTCCCCTTAAACAAAAGTGTGTTCCCCCATATCATATATACAAAATATCATAAAGTGAAATTCCTGAAGGTGGCAGCATCCTAAGCAATTCTGCCCTCAACCTTCATAGTAAGCTGTTCTTTTTTGTGAATTATTACTATATTTGCTGGTTAAAATGGCCAGTAACATTGCAAACCATGATTAATTGCAAAACAATGTAACTGTAATCATCATAATGCTGTGATTTCTAGAAGATTACTACTTAAAATATAGGCTATGATTACAAATATGTTATTCTCAATACAAATATCTTTGTCAAAGCCTCTTATATCCATGAAGATTTCTGTTCCCTTATTCATTACATTACTTTTCTTACTAATAAATGTTAGCAAAGTACAAGTGGCAGAGATGCACTTCAATATTCCAATTTCCAGCTTAGAGCTGTTATTTTTATCAGAGAAAAATAATTTTAATGCCAATTCTCTCTTTACATTTTTTGAAAGATAGGAAAAAGAATTATGATGAATATGACTATAATTCTTGAAACTAAGATGGCCCCACAAATCAGAAGATAAAGTCTAATTTAAACATTAGGTTTTTAAGGAATTATTCAATTCAATTCACAGTTTTAAATGAAAACCCGTAAAGTTTTCTTGTCTGCCAATAATATATTATTTGATCATGTACTTTTGATGCTATTATACTCCATCCAGATGCTCGTGGCCATTACCGTTGTTATTAAAAGGCAAGCTTCCTGACCTATTCTTTGCGAATGCGAGCTCATAGGAAGAAAGGGTTCATTAGCATGGTCAGGATGACGACTGCCATGCCTGATTAAATACCCTGTCAGAAATAAAAGTCCCCTCCAGGGAAATGTTAGCCTGTAAGAATAATTGAAACATATCGTTCATCAGTAAGAATCACATTATTTCCAGACCTTTCCTTCCATCCCCAGTTGGGTTATACCTAAATCCTCCCACACTCAGACAGTGCCTGAAGAGGGAACCAGCCTTTTCTCAGTCATAGCAGTGAAGAATCCTCTTCCGTACTATTCATCAGCAGAGTTCTGATGGATATTGGTATTTTTCCTTCAGTTTGAGATGTATTTCTCCATTCATAATAATTCACTGGTTGATTTCTAGTCACATGTTTTTTATTTCATGCCTAAATTCTGCAGTGCCTCTCAGTAACTTCCTATCTAAATTTTAATGCCCATTCATCATGCATACTACATTTGATTGCTATACAATCAAATATTTCTTAGAAAAATAAGAAAACCTTTTGTATTATAAGTAAAGAAACATGTTGCACCCTGGCTGGGTGGTTCATTATTTGGAGCTCCCACCTGTACACCAAAAGGCTGAAGGTCAATTCCTGGTCTGGGAGCATACCAAGGTTGTGGGTTTGATCCCCTGTTGGGGTGCCTATGGGAGGCAACCGATCAATATTTCTCTCTCACATCGATGTTTCTCTCTCTCTCTCTCTCTCTCTCTCTCTCTTTCCCATCCCCTCCGTCTCTCTCAAAATAAATAAAAACATATCCTCAGGTGAGGGGAAAAAAAAAACACGTGGTTCTTTCGTAGATGGCAACATACAAGCCAGCTAACCCACATAGGACCACTCAATTTAGAGAAAGCCTCTGGAAGGCAGTGAAAGCAATCTCAGCAGTATTTTTTTAGACCTTTCCCCAACCATAATTTTTCTTCCTGTTCCTATTATATTTTCATATTATCCTTTCCATTACTATTCTTTCTTCCTTTTATTTTAGTTTTTCCTCTCTTGTCCTTCTCTCTTCAGTTTCTGAGCCTGTGAGCCTAGCGAATATTAGGGTTTTTTCCAGGAATATTTCCAAATGTTTGGGTAAAGCACTAAGGCTGGGATTTGAAATCACAGAAGCAACAGAAGCGCAGGCCCTGGGTGGTGAAGGTCAATGGTTGGAATGATGATTTATCCAGATGTTGTTTAGTGCAGGAAAAATAGAAAATGCGCATCAGGAAAGTTTAATGTAGTTTACTTATACGTCGAAAACAAAAAATTTCAACATACTTATTCAATCAGCCTGGGGGAGGGGGTTGCCTATATGGGACTAGCAAGTTAAAAATTCTTCAAAGATTTGCCATAAATTTCTCAGCTATTATTATAGACTATAACCAGCAACCAAATTATAGATACAGATGTGTAGAGAGAAAAGCTAGCTCCTTTAGTTTATATTTTGTTAAATAGGGCTTGAGGAAGAGGAGATTTAAGAAAAAGAAAGAAAGAAAAATGGTTTCACTTAAGCATGAGCGATACAGTACAAGACAGAAGTGCAAGAAGGGGAAAATAAGCAAAATCGCAGTGTGGGGAACTCGAAAGAAATAAGAGAGAAATGAAAGCCGAAACGCAAGGAACAATGAAAACGTTCAAATAAGTAATTAATCATCGCCTGGAAGAAAAGTTTACAAAATGGGTCAGAACCAAAAAGATACAACGTTTGTGAATGAGAAAGAGAGAGAGAAAAAAGAGAATGAGCATATTCTACAGGCCCCAAAATATAAAATTCTTGTAGATGGAAGTAGTAAGGAGGAAATATTTTTGCAAAGTAACTTGGAGGAAGAAAGAGGAAAATTGTGTCATGAACAGAAGAAAGGGCTGGTCGGATCACCTACCAAGTAGAGAAGATTTATATATCTGAGACAAAGGAAATATCAGTGACTGTTGTGTGATGAGTCAGTTTTGACATAAACCAAGTAAAGTGAAAACCAGCAAGTTAATTTTCACATCGAGGATGCAAGGGCAACAAATGCATGATTTAATTACCATTGAAAGCAGTGATGACTTTGTATTTTAACCTCTTCATAATCTCATGGAATGTGATAATTTCATGCATACAGTATCAAGCTCATTCCCAGTGCTCAGCTAACATCACACAATAAAATGCCAGTTTGCAGCAGGAATTTGTTATTTTGTGTATGTGTGTGTTAGTTAAATGGAAAATGTTTGGTACTTTGTTTTGGGGACATATTTACTTGTTTCTTGATCCCTTCTGCAAAATAAAGGTATATATGCAGTTTTTTGCCAAAGTGAACAAAGAAAAGAGAGACAGGGTAGAGTCACACTAAACATACCTCCCTTCCCTCCTTTGCCCACGGGTAGAACAAGCTAGTCACACCACAGGTGTGGCATCCATAGTCTCTATTCAGTTTCACATTTCCCATTAGAGCAGCGATTTTCAATGTTTTCATCCCATGGCACATGTAAACTAATTACTAAAACTCTTAAGCACACCCCCCCCAAAAAAATTCTGCCAATCTGACAGAAAAATAAGATATAATTCTTATTAATTCACACTGACAGCTATTGCTGTGTTGGTTGTTGTCATTTTTTAAATTTTACAATCTAAAGGAAAAGAGGTCAGTGACCTTGACTAAATAGTCAGGTATTGAGGGCTTTAAATTGCTGCCTTGGAATATTGACTCTCTATGGACTTCCAGTACAAGGAAATGGGAACACAAGAATGCAATGTAAGCTTTTAGTTTCTACAAATAGCAATGTTAATTATCCCTTAGGCAGCCCAGGATGCTTGGCCTCTCTGGATATACCTGTGGTGTCATAGAAATTCCATTTACATAAAAGTTTCAAATGTTTAGATATGGTTGGTAAACATTGGAGCTTATTGCCAGGTTCTCCTGTGCTTGGGGTAGAACACTAAAGGTTAGGAAAACAGCTTTTTTCCTTTTCAACTCTGGAAAGGTAGCCTTCGAGTTACCCTTCCAGACAGAGAAGAGTAAATGGAGATGCCTCTGGACATATCAAAGCAAAGACTCTTGGGCTTATGAAAGAGGCTTTGCAGTGTATTTTGCTGGTCTGCTTCCCTAAAACAGCTATACAGTGATTCAAAAAGGTCTTTCTAAAATCAAATTTATATGAAGATCTGTCCAGACTCATAGGGAAGGTTTAATTACTTTCTAAAGTAATTAAGGTATAATAAAATAATAGTGTACCTATGGTGCCTATGAAAAGTGCACCTATCATAGGTTTGTGGCTCAGTGAATTTTTATCATGTAACTACATCCCATGTAACTAGCTACCTGATCATGACCGCGAACATCATCAGAAGGCCTCCCATCACTAACGTCCAATGTAACTATTAGTCTGAATTCAAACAGCATAGTTTTGCCTATATTTTGTCTTTAAACTTTTATTTATTTACTTTAAATAAATGAAATAATGCTGTATGTTCTCTTCTTTAGCTGGTTACTTCCACCCAATATTATGTTTGAAAGATTATTCATATATTGAATGAATATTCATTCAAGTAGTGATGGATTGGTTATTCTCATCACTGTGTAGTATTCCATTATATAAATATACTATAACCTATTATCATTTTACTGTTGATGGACATTTGAGCAGTTTCTAGTTTGGGAATATTATGAATAGTACAGCAATAAACATTCTCATATGTGTCTTTTAGGACGTCTAATTATTCATATTTGATAGGTATATATCAAGAAACTGAAATTGCAAAGCCATACAGGTCCATGTTCTTATGTTTTAGGAAGATAGTGCCAAACAATTTTCCAAAGCATGTCTACCAACTTATCATATACTCCAACAACATTGTGTGGGAGTTCCAATTGCTCTACATTTTTGACAGGCCTCAATATGTACCGTCTTTTGATTTTATCCTTTCTGGTGGGTAACCATAGGGGTTTAGAACTGTGCTCTAACACTGGTTGAGTAGACTAGGACTCAGATCTTGAGAATTCCAGTTGTAAATAATGTACTTGAATTTCCTATATCACTTTCTTATGAGCACGTTTTTGGTAATTGAAAAATAAATGGATTTTTAAGAAATCTACCCAGCAAGCTAACTTTACCCATCAAAAAAAAATGCTTTGGAAAACAGTTGAGGGGGAAATACAAGATATAAGAAACATTGTACATGGGACAATGACACCTCAGTCCCCTTCAAAGTAGGTACCTGGGGACCTCACACAGTTCTCCCAGTTGCCATCAGCTGCTCCATCATATTTTCCTGAATTTCACTGACAGTCTGAAGTCCCTTCCCTTTCAAAGATGATTTTAAATTTGGGAAAAGCCAGAAGTCACAGAGCACCAAATCTGGGCTATAAGGGGTCTGAGTCACCCAAGTGATTTGATGTTTCACCAAAAAGCTCTGCGCAAGATGTGATGCATGGGCAGGCATGTTGTCCTGATGAAACTTCCAATCACAAGCTGCCCATAGCTGTGGCCTTCTGAATTATCTAAATAGTTTTTGCAAAGGAATGTTTCAGCTTAATGAAAAATTTGATGCAGATTTGTTGCTCTACTTGCTCAGTCATTTTGAATGCAACCACCGCACAGTACACATGCTCACTCAATGGTGTCTGCCACCCCATTGACTACTACAGTGAAGTCATCATTGTTCCCATATGAGTATTCCAGTCCACTCTCGCTGGCTGCCTGCTTACTTCGATGTCCCACAAACTGTTCTCATTATATTAACAATGGTTGGACTTTCTCCAGAAAAACTTTGTACTTTTACTTTCAATTAGTCTAATTATATGCTCTTTCACAGGTTTATCCTGATTACTTTGGTGTTTTCCAAAACCTAAAAGAGGACACATTAGAAAACTTATTCTAGATTAAAATGTTATTCATTGTTATTAGTACTTGATATTTACTATAATAACTGCCAGAGAGAGAAAGATTAATAAAGTAGAATCCATTTTTTCAGCAACTTACAAACTAAGGAGAAAGATAATAGCTAACGTTCTTTGAGTGTTTCCTCTACACACTTCACACACATTATCTCATTTAGTCCTTACAACAAACACAGGAACAACTTCTATTATTGTCCCTGTTATAGATGAGGAATCTGAAGTACAGGAATGTGAAGAAACCTGTCCAAGGTAGCAGTATGTAGAATAAGATTCAAACCCAGGAAGTCAGGTTCCAGAGTAAACTTTTAACCATTACAGTATCTTATGACTATAACAAAGAAAGAATAAAACATGTGCTTAAAAATAGGACTAAAAACAAAGTTAACTGAGAGATATACAGATAATCACTGATGTGTAACTTTATGGAAATAACAGAATCGACTAGGTTTTTAACATTAGGAATATTTAGAAGGGAAAAAATGAGAAGAAATAAAATTTCATGTAGAAAGAACAACACAGAACCTAAATTCCTTGGGGGAAGTAAGTGAGCTTTGTTACTGTAACCTGAAGGATTAGAGAAAGTTCTGTAAATCAGCTGATGTGAATGAATGCAGAAATTTAGGGCATGTCAGGTATTATATGTATCCTGTAGTGCTATACTATAGCTCAATTGGCTGATGGATGACAGTGAGGGAACGCATAAATGGGTGAAGAGTACATTCAGAAAAGCAGTACTTTTGAGTAAGCATCACCAAAGTATAATCTAAGCCTAAGGTTTAATTTCTCATTGTCTACAATTTATTTTATGCTATAAAGTTGGACTCTCCAACGTAAGTAACTTCTTTTAAAATTCAGGGGCTGGAATGGCCAAAGGGTCATAAAATTTAATTGCAAATCAATTAAACCATATTTTAAATCACTTTCAACAGTGACAGTGTTATCTTCACATAATTGTTTAAAAAATTATTTTCTTTATAATGATTAATGGAATCACTGACCCAAAATATTACTTTAGGGGTAAAGGGAAGAAATAGATATAAAATATGCCTCAAATAGTAAATGTTGAATAGATGCTAAATAAGATGAATAAATAAACAAATAATGGAAGTTTGTTCCACTGGACCCTACAGGACACTTACTACATAAGACCACTCTATCAAGCTCGGGAGACATAGCAGCTCTACTTAATACATAGAAACAAACAAAGGGAGACTGCCAAAATGAGGAGACAGAGAAACATGTCCCAAGTGAAAGAAGAGAGCAAAACTCAAAAAAAAAGGAACTAAACAAAATGGAGACAAGCACTCTACCAGATTCAGAATTCAAAACAATAGTTACAAGGAAGCTCAATGAACTTAGTGAGAACTTCAACAACATAAAAAAAGACATGGAAACCATATAAAAGAACCAGTCAGAAATAAAGGATACACTAACTGAAATGAATAATTTGTAGGGAATGAATGACAGAGGAGGTGAAACTGAGAATCAAATCAGCAATTTGAAATATAAGGAAGTAAAAAAACTCCTAATAAGAATAGCAAAAAGAAAAAAGGATCCAAAAAAAATGAGGTTAGTGTAAGAAACTTCTGGGACAATTTCAGGCATACCAACATTTGCATCATGAGGGTGCTGGAAGGAGAGGAGAGAGAACAAAAAATTGAAAACCTATTTGAAAAAATAATGACAGAAAACTTTCCTAACATGTTGAAGGATATAGACATACAAACCCAGGAAGTGCAGACTCCCAAACAAGATGAACCAAGAAGCCCACACCAAGACACATTATAATTAAAATACAAAAGGTTAGAGAGAGTGTCATAAAGAAGCAAGAGAAAAAGCAGTTAGTTACCCACAAGGGAGCTCCCATAAGACTGTCAGCTGATTTCTCAGCAGAAACCTTGCAGGCCAGAAGGGATTGGCAAGAAATATTCAAAGTGATGAAAAGCAAGAACCTACAACCAAGATTACTATACTCAGCAAAAACATCATTTAGAATCCAAAGGCATATAAAGAGCTTCTCAGAAGAAAAAAAAACCAAAACACTAAAAGAGTTTATCACCATCAAACCAGTATTATATGAAATGTTAAAGGGTCTTTTTTAAGAAGAAAAGAAAAAGATCAAAAATAAGATCAATAAAATGGCAATAAGTAGATTTCTATCAACACTTGAATCAAAAAGAAAAACAAAATAAACAACAGAAACAGACTCATAAAGAGAACATTTTGATGGTTGCCAAGTAGGTGGGGATTTGGGGGGTAGGTGAAAAAGGTGAAGATATTAAGTTCAAATTGGTAGGTACAGAATAGTTATGGGGATGTAAAGTACAGCATAGGAAATATAGTCAATAATAATTTAATAACTAAGTATGGTGTTAGATGGGTATAAGGTTTATTGGGATAATCACTCAGTTAAGTTATATAATGTCTAATTTTTGGGTTGTACACCTGAAACTAATATAATATGGTCTGTCAACTGTAATTGAAACATAAAAAATGACTTAAATTTAAAAAAAAGAAAAATACAACTTCCTCCCCACCCATTTTCCTTAACTAGAGACAACTTTTCTATTATTCCAGAGATAATTTACATATATGTAAACGCATGTATATTTTAACTGTGCCTTTTAAAAGAACAGGTTCATTCTTTCAAATGACTCTAATATTCCATTTATGTAGACACCACTAAATATTGATTAAGTACTCTACTGATATATTTTTGTTACTATTTTTGGGTTCTGTGATTGAAATGCAGATTAAATATTTCTTTTTAAAATCATCACACACATATGCTTGGATATCTATAAAATAAATTTGTCACAGAACAATTGTTGAAACTAAGGGTTTATGCATTTGGAAATTTTATTGCTATATTGTTTTCTATCAGTGTAAGACTCACAAATATAATAAGTGAAATAAGCAAACACAAAAGAATAACATATTCTTCCATGTTATTTATGTAATACTCAAAAGCAGAAAAACTTTCATTGTTAAAAGCTAATGATCAGCTTTGGGGTTGTGTGAGGGGGCGAGTTTGGGAGGAGACACAGTGGTGCTGTTCTGCCTTTTGATTTCAGTGGGAGTTAAATGGGGTTGTTTGCTTGATGATACAGCAAAGTCACACTTAAAATTCTTTTCTCTTACTTTGTGTATGCTATACTGACAAAATGTTCATTAACAACAAAAGTATATAATGAGTTACATTAAGTCAGTGAGATAAAATACTTTTTACATGCTTCAGTGCCATTTTGTTTGTTTCATTGAGAACTGTATGTCAGTCTCCTTGGCTGAAGTTTCTGTTATTTCTTCTTGTCTGCCAAATTGTAGTATTTATACTTTTAAAGTTTATTGAGGTATAATTTATATAATCTGTACATATTTTAAGTGTAAAGGATGATAAGCCCTAAGAAATATATACTCATACACCCATAAAAATTAGTTCTGTGCCATAAAAAAGTGGCATTTAATATTATGTTTTCTTTCCAATAAAAGATAAACTTTATTCATTTGGTGCTTCCTAGAAAATTTAAGGGAGAAGCTATTCAGATTATAAAATTATAGAGATTATATCTAAATATTAATATTAAGGTAAAAACTCTGATAGGTTAAATTGCAGAATGGTAAGACAATTTAAAAGTTTTTCCATTTATATTATATCTTCCAAGTTCAAAATTCTTCTGAATTATTATCATTATAAACAAAATATCCCTATTAAATAAGTGGGCGTTGGTTGGTGACTACCTTCATATATTTCAGGTTGAGAAAAATGAAACCAAGATTAATTCAGTGACGAGTCATTCATTCATTACAAGAACAGAGGTCTCTTTATCTTGAGTCAATAATGACTTCCAATGGGCTCGGCAGCCTCTAATCAGAACTTTTAAAAGTAACTTTTCTTATCTGGCCCACTTTGAATGTGGAACACTGTGTTTTGCCACCAGAGATTATTTTATAGCACTATAAACTCATTTTGCAAGTCTATGTCTGCTTCGTGTGAAGACATACAAAATTTTGAATACGAATTTGAGTCAGTAAACTTTTCTCAAGAAGACAAAATTCCATGAGATTTTGTTTTCAATATGTGTGCATAGAACATATTTTCATGATCAAAAGAAGTAAACAATATTATAGGAAAAATAGCTCTTTGAATTATACAACAATTGGATCAACTTTTCAGCATTTACCTCTGCTGTTATTAGTTAGATACTCTAAGACTTTAAAGAATTATGACTTAGAAACACTTGTAACTAATTGCATTGGTGAATTAAGAAGTGATGCTTGCTTTTTTTTGTGCCTTTTTTTTCCGCAAAGCTATATGTAGTTGTACCAGTGACCTAGACAGGTAAAAATTGACCTCTTACTCATAGTGTAGAAAACAAATGCCCCCTGCACATTTTAGGCAACTATTTATAACAATTTTTGTTGGTTCCAGCTTTTAAACAAATACTGCATGATAAAAAAAAATGTATCGCATAGTCTGTTTCCATTAAAAAATCTTCAACTCTGTAAAAGTTGAAAAAGAAAGTTATATTTTCAAATAAAAGTTATTTTTGATTTCTGAAAGAAAACAACATCATGTGGCTATTAACTTGACTTTTCACAGTCTAAAAAGAAAACTGAAACAAGTCTCTACATGAAAAAAAGAATTATGAAATTTAAGTGTTGAGAACATCTAAGTTTTGAGAATTATATCTATCTATGCTTTCACAAATCCAAATTTGTTAGACAGAAATTAAAACATTAGTAATTTCTCATTCTTTTAAAACAATGATTAGTGAGAAAAGTTATGAAGATACAAATGTATTATATTTCTTATTAATGTTCATTTTGGTCTACCTATCCTTATAACTTCAGGACACTTAAACATTTAGTTGTTCCTGATTTAGTTTTTTTCCTTGTTCACTGGTTTACCCACTCTCAAATCTGTAATTTAATTAATTTCAGTCAGGACAAATTAATAAAAATGAGATTGCTCATGAGAGCCAACTGATTCAGAACGAATCTTCCCTAATTGTTTTGTGTTCACAAGGGTGTTCACTTTGACTCCTCTCCAAGCTGCCAGCCAAAGGAGAAAATTACCTTTCCACACCCAACTAACAAGAGAGTCAAAGATTAATTCCTTTGGGGAGCAGCATCACTGAATAAGCAGTTTAACTTGGTGTGTGTGTGTTTTAAATGAAGATCTGTGTGTAGGTTAAATCAACAAAGTAGTTTTCACATAGAATGATACAAGATCCTGTTGTTGATTTTTTTTAGAAATCCTATTCTGAAATTTACCATCTTTATTACCAAGGTTTTAAAATCCCAAATGACACGTGTTTTTCTGTATGAAAGTTTTCTTTAAAAAGCATATTGTAATTTTTTTCTCAGTCCAATTTTATATCTTTCATCTCTACCCTTCCACAATAACATTTTCTTTTGATAATATCATCTTTATGCTGTTTAAATGAGCATGTCTTTGAGTTAGCTCTTCCTTTCCAGAAGATAATAGTGGCCTGCTTAAAAAAAAAAAAAAAAAATTTAACAGGATATGGCACAGAGTTTCTTACATAGTTTCTCACCTGTCTAAATAAAAAGTCTAAGATCGGTTATCATTTGGTTTGAACTAGGAAAAGTATCTGAGCCCTCCAGAGAAGCCTGGTCCAAGGTTTTCTTCATCAGGGATCACTTTGCTTTAAGAGAGCAACATAGACTGGTTGCTTATGAAAAAGAAAAGAGAAAAATTCCCATATGCTGAATCTATCATTTAATAGAAGATGCAGAGGTATTCATTGAATGATTAGAACATATTGGTGAGGCTTTAGAGCCTCCATTTCCTCTCCAAACTAACCTCCAGAAAGTTTCGCCCTCCTCTCCTTTCCAAGGTGATGAATCAGACATTCCACTCATCTCAGGGTGTGGCTTCTGCCGTGGTGACTGGCAAAGGGCTCCACTTGAGGGTTAATAAACACTCCTTGAAAATGGCAATGACAGACTGGATGGGCTTTTGTCATTAAGGTTATGACAGTAGGATTTTAGATGCAGGATTTTAGGTGAATGCCACTGTAAGTGAGCAATTCTAAATGAAATTGATAATGTGTGTGGGTGTAGGAACACAAACAGAGATCTGAAAACAGTTCTGTCTTCACAAGGTCGTAAGAATTGACTTTGATGTAGAAAATGAATGACTGCCTTTCATGTTAAGGTAATGTTGATGTAAGATAAAACATATAAACACCAAATAACTATGCCATTTGTATTCTTTCAGAGTTCAGAAGAGGTACATAATCTTGCAACGCAATATAGTAATGAGTTTGCCAATCAATTTTGGACAAATAAAAGAACTTGTCTGACCCCTTTTTTTCTGGGAATTCCACACATTTTATACCGTTAGCTAACTAAGAAAGTCAGGTCTCTTTAACCTTTTTTAGGCTATGCCAAGATCTCAATGAAACCATGCAGGTTTCTGTTTTATTTTTTACACAATACAGTTAAATGCAAGCTTGCATATTTTGTCAGGTCTCCCAATTCACACCCTATTCATAAATGAACTTCAGGGAGCATTTTAAAAACAGCAAAGTAACTCTCTCCATTTTTCTTAATCACATTCTCTTTACTTATTTAATGTCCTTTTATAGTAAATTCTTTATTTTAAACAGACATGTAAATACTCTGTTTTAATACCCTCAATTCAAGACTGTATAAATCATGCCACCTAATTGCATTTTGCAATACATAGTCAACTAAGTGCCCAAATATTTGTTTTCCTTTCTTTCTTTTTTTCTATACTGCTGTCCTCAATTCAGAGAGCAATCCACAAGCATTTTCCATATATGGATTTCTTCAGCTATCACAAAGTAGAGCATTCCTATGAATCTTTCATAACCCAAAGTGGCATATAGCAAAAAAGCAACTACCATTAATTTATATGGAAAATTTCTGAGTGTTCCCTGATCCCAAATTCAACATATACACCATGTCTTTATTTTATTCACCATGACCCAAATGCTTAATTAGATCCAGTTTTACACTAAGCATAACACACTTCTGAGCCCTTTGGGTTTTTGTGATACCTTAGGATGCACCTTGCTAAGGAATGCACAAAATAAATGAAGATAAAACATAGGTATGCACGGAGCTTAAAACTGGTGCCTGATGCTGAGGCTCCCAGGAAGGAGCTTGGTGGGGTCATCCTCACCCCTGGTTCATGCACACTGTTTCTATGGCAGCTCGCTGCAAAATGCACACTGAACGTTATTTTCACCTCTCCTTTCTGTAAAAGCAAAAATCTTTGGATTTCTTTGGGTTAGCAAAAACAAGTACTAATGTAGGTCTTGCATAAAAGCAAGGTGGCATTATGCGAAAAGTAGGGACTCGTGTATCAATTCTCCATATGAGTATCTTCCATCTCTTAACATTTATTAAGTCGTGATATGAAAGGTCCAGACCTTCTTCTAGGAGCTTACATTTAAATGTAAGTGTGTGTGTGTGTGCATGGAAAAAAGAGAGGTGAGCACATGGAGGCATGTACACAATCGACTGTAATTCAAGTCAAAATGGAAGGAAACAGTAGAGGTATTTTGCATGTGTTTTTTGGGATTGTAAGACACATCCGATAGGTCAAGGGAGGGAGGAAGCCTCACTACTTGGAGGTAGAAGCAGGTGGTAAAGTGATGGGCAGAGAACGAGGCTGGCACATTCTCTGCTGAAGCAACAGCATTAAGGAGACAGGGGATGGCAAGTACCCTGCATGAGGGAGCTGAACTGCTTCTGTAGGTAATTTAGTGCATTCTCACCCCTCTTCATCTCCAGGGCATTAAACATGTGTCTCCAAGAGATGACTTTGATGACCACACATAATGTCAAGCTATTCCATCCACACATCAGTCCTGAATGAACTGGATTTCATCTCTACCAGAAAATAGCCTCTCATTCAAGCACTGTTTTCTTTTGCATAATACTCGAAAGTTTCCCATTTCATTTGAACCTTGGGAAGATAATGATTCGGACCTGGTTTGATATTTTAATTTCATATGCTTCTAAATTCTCATTTTTTAAAAAGAAATTTATTCAAAGTTAAAAATATTCGAGAACAAATCCAAAAGTGTAAGTTATTTCCCAGGATTAAGTTTTATTGGGGAGGGGACGCTGCTGAAAGAGATTTCCTTGTGCCTCTTTATAAATTCTCAACATTACTTTTTTTCTTAAACAATTAGAAATCATTTGTTATTTCACTGATTTACTCACTCAACATTTATGATTGCCTATTGCATTCCAAGACCTACGTGAGAACTCAAGGAGTTTAAAAGATTTATTGTTTTTTTTCCCTATGGAAAACTAAAAACTAAATAAAGTGGAATAAAGGCTCTGTCGGGGGAAGTCCAGGCACTCCAGGAGCCTGCAGGAAAATTATTTATTGACTACTTAGAGTCAGGAAGGATTCCAGAGCTCAGCCCAAGCCGACTCTGAAGACAGGTAGCCAACCAGAGGGAACAGGAGGTAAAAGCACACAAAGGAGAGAATGTTAAAAATTGTGAGAAACTGAGGACAATGGAAAAGTGTAACCAAGGACAGCAGAAAAAGAAGTTGGAGTGCTTGTCGTACCTCTGAAATAGGGGAAGAATGACCAGATTAGAGTTAAACATAATGCCTGGCATCATCCCTGTTTAATTTTTTGGTTGAGATCATAATACCTGGTGTCATCCCTGTTTGGTTTTGTTTTACCCCCTGGAATGACTAACTCTTTCTGAAAACTCTGTGCTAGCTTCCTTCAGATAGGGCCAAGTCCACACTTGAAGGCCCTGTCTCCAAGTGATAACTTTCCAGGCCAGTCAGTCTCACTACATTCCTGATCTCCGTTTTCTCAAGCACCCAAATAAACTCTCAAATTTTGAGCATTGCTAAACAAGTTTCTTCTCAGCTTTACCTGGTAAAGTACTACTCATTCTGCAAGATGCAGTTAAATGTGCTTGCTTTGTAAAGCATTCTAGGCCCATTTCCGACCCCTGAGTCAAAACGAATAACTGTGTTTGCTGTGCTGCTATGATGCTCTCATCTTCCCTCCATTAAATGAGAACAAAACATTTGACTAATAAAGGCTTATAAATAGCTATACATACCACTTGCTATGTATAAGGCATTTCTTTATAACCATGTTAACTTATTTAATTCTCATAATTGACATATAAGGTACATACAAGTATTTGTCCACTTTATAAATATGTAAATTTAGGCAAAGAGAGTTTAAGTAATTTGTCTGAGGCCACACACCTAGCAAATGACAGACCCAGGATTCGACCCAGCCAGCCTGGCTCCAAGTTCCATATTCTTAGTCTCTGGATATAATGAATTCCTAAAAACAAATGACCAGGTTTCACTCATCCTTGTATCTCCAGTATCCCTAGTGTTGGGAACATTCCATGACCATTTGTTACATTATTTATATTAATATTGTTAAATATCGCAGAAAACTTTTAATAACTTCTTATAATAATATGTTCTGGTCTAACTGCCTTTATGGTCAGGAAGTTCTCACTGTTCTCCACCTTCATTTGTTTGTTGTTGTTTTAAATCCTCACCCAAAGACATGTTTTTGATTTTAGAGAGAGAAGAAGAGAGAAAGATGCACTGATGTGAGAGAGAAACATTGATCAGATGCCTCTAGCATACACTCCGACTGGGGATTGAACCCACAGCCTAAGTATGTGCCCTGACCCAGATCCAACCCTTAACCTTTTTTGGTGTATAGGGCAATGTTCCAACCAACTCAGCCCCCCAGCCAGGGCCTATTATTCACCTTTGATTCAGTCCTCAGTGGACACAAAAAAAGCCCTCTGGCCTTCAACTTTTCCCTATCTACTAGATCATTCCAATCACGACAGACATGTTTTTCCATTATTCCCATCTAAAAAAGACTTAAAACAAACATACAAAAAACAAAACCCTCTTGGATCAACTCTTTTCTGAGCTACCACTTCATTTCTCATTTTTTAAAAATCCTCTCCCAAGGAGAATATATATATATTGATTATGTGTGTGTGTGTGTGTGTGTGTGTATAAAATCTCCTTGAGTGAGGATATATGTATATATATATATATATATATATATATATATATATATATATATATATATATAAATTGATTTGGAGAGATAGAGAGAGAAACATCAATGCAAGAGGGAAACATTGATCAGGAGCCATATGCATCCAACTAGGGCTCGAACATACAACCTAGGTATGTGCCCTGACTGGGGATTGAACCCACAACCTTCTGGTACACAGGATTATGCTCCAACCAACTGAACCACCTGGCCAGGGTCTCCCTGTTTCTCTTTTATTTTTTGTAGCAAAATTCTTGGTAAGAAGTCCATACACAATTTTGCCATTTCATCTTCGCCTATTCTCTTTTAAGCCCATTTCAGTCAGGCTTTTACCCCCATTATTTTTCAAAATTTGGATCCAACCAATAGTCAGTTTCTCATCATTCATATAATGTGACCTATCAACATCATTCAATATAGTTAATCATCTTTTATTTGATACACTTTTCTCATTTGAGTTCTGGTACATCACACTCTCCTTTTTATCTTCTCTTACCATTTGCCACTTAATAGATTTTTTTTTTTTTTTTTGCTGGTTCTGCCTCTTCTCCTGAAGTTCTAATTGTTGGAATTCCATAAGACTCAGTCTTTGAGGCTCTTCACCTTTCTTGCTATGCTTCATCTTGTCTCTTAGACTTAAAAATCCTGTAGATGTCTATGATGACCAAATTTTGACCATATGACTATATAACAGGGAGAAGTATACTCTTCCAGATTGTAGGGAAGGGAAATAATCTTCCCTTTTTCACTAGTTTACAGAAATGAAGCCTCATGAAAGTGTTCATATGGGGCCTGTACAGGTAGCTGACTGGTTACTATACTAATGATTAAAATCCATAGTTGTCATTCTTAATTTGGTTTGCTCAGGATGGGACAGCAGGACAACACAGAAAAGGATTTCATGTAGCTTCCATCATTAACTCTGTTACATAGGGGCCCTATGGTTGGGTCCCTGTGTAACAGGCACAAAGAGAACTGTCTTTCTCAGCCATCCTATATACTCTTTATTATAGCAGAAGTATGTGCGATAATTTATTGACCTACAGAACACATTTGAACCCCATTCAACTAATTCACTCCTTTAAATGACCCATCTAATAGGATAAGTGGCCTGAGTGACCTTGCATGTGAACCTCTGGTACACTTATTTTGTTGGTTCTTGTTTCCCAGCTGTCATGAGAAGACCTCTGGTCCCTACAAACTCTACCCTGCACCTGAGCTTGTCTAGAAAAACCAGAGTGCCCAGGATGTCCCATGCATAGTCCAGAACATGCGAACTTGAACATTCCATTACCTCTACTGTTTTCTTCTTCTCTTCTCTGACCCTGTCTGGTGGTATGTGCTCCAGTGAGCTACAGTGTTCAGAGATGACTTACTTTTACATGGTTATTATCATCTTCTGTCATATATCACTTTTTCCTCCTGGAATCCTCAGAATGTAGGTACTATAATGGGTTCTGGAAAAAAAAGTTATTAGATCTTCCCCCTGACCCCACCCCAGCTGGAGTGTTGCCACTAATCAGTGTTTCTAGGTTTTAGTGAAAATATCATTTCAGTTTTACCTGAACCCCTGGGTTTTCAATGGAATCAGGCAGGCATCGAGATCAAGAGACAAACTTATATGATTAACAACGTGGTACATTCATGACCATTTTTTCCTCTCTGACAACCAACGTTTCATTTCCTGGACTAAGCTTGTCTTCCTGAATCTTTTCTCAGGTGACATTCTCTCCTAGGTAGCTCACCAACACCTCAGGCACACCTCTATGTTTGATGAGCCCATGTCTGCATACACACATACATGATGAACCCAGTCGAGCGGGAGAAAGGGAGCCTTCCTTACATTTTGATTCATGTTTTCCGTGTGCCGGTAGCTGTCGCCTTTCAGGAGAAACCACAGAAACAGAGGACACATTTTATATAGTTATTTATTCACTCACTGCAATTACCAAAAGATAAAAGATCTCTTTTAAGGAAATAAAAAGTTTAGAGATTCTAAAAAAAAAACAAAAAACTACCTATGTATTTTATTTCTTTTGTATCCTGTGAAACTTTTTAAAAAATCTTTTTATTTACTAAATGTTACACTATTATCAATATGGGAGATGGAGGGGAGGCAGAGACTCGTCACGTGCGAGAGAGAGACAAGCATAGCTTGGTCCAGGAGCAAAGCCCTGATTCCAGGCGACTGAAGCCCACTTGAGAATAGTACAGTGTGTGTCACTCAGGAGTGTGCCTGACCCACCCATGCCTGAGATTTAGGGGGACAGTGATGCAAAAATGTGCATCTTTGAAAGATATTATAATGCATCATTCATTTGACAGTCCTCTGAAATAAAAGAGGGCAACAAGCTCTTTCTTCCTCTCCAGACCACGGCGCCACAGGATCCAGCTGTCCCCAGTGGGAAAAGGGCATCGCCTGGGCAAAGGCAGTGGTGCCCATGACATCACCAGGTCTGCTCGAGAACACTTTGAAATCTTACAAGAAATCTCAGAAATGCGTGGGGATTAAGAAGGTGGTCTTTTTTTGCATCAAGAGGTGTGATCAGCAGTTGGGAGCTCTGTCTGGTAAAGGAAGGATTACAATTTAAAAAAAAAATGCCAGAACTACTTATCGACCCCTTTTTCCCACGACTGCCCTTCATTGCCTCTCTACAGTTTATCAGTTTTATTGTGTAACTATAACCTTCGGCTTGTTTATTGGGTGATTCACTATCTCTACGAAAGTCCCTAAGCCGATCACACGGAAACCACACCATTGTAGTTGTGCTTCTTCAACTCATTCTGAACTTTACAATTAGACAGAAGCTCCTCATCAGCTGTGGAAACTCAGTTTTGGACTTTAGTAATGCAGCAACAATGTTTCATTCTCACACACTGTTGTCTGGTGTAGATTGTGAAGAGCAGTATCACTTAGATTTGCCACTGTTTGATTTAGCTCTTAATTGGCTTGAGTACTGCCTAACTCATCATCATGAGTCATAAGGAGTCTAGCATGTCACGATCCGTATACACCTGACTCCAACATTTTCTTATCTCTTCTCCCCAACTTCTTTCACCACCTTACCCCTAGCCCATCTATCCTTCTTTTCCCTACCAAGTTTTCAACAGTGCTGGCTTCCTCAGAACTGCATTTCACGCCATGCACGCATTTAGCATACTTAAACACATTCCCTGCCTACTCTCAGCCTGCATCCTTTCAAAGACGACAAGCCTAATCTCAGCTGAGCCTCTCCACCCCCCATACAGCCCAGCCCAGAGGCCGAGCACAAGTTACTGCAAGCTCTAGCGCTTCTCCTCCTCCACCCTGTCACACCTCCCCACCCACCGCCTCTGTTCCTCTCCCAGTCTACGCCCGGAGGCATTACCTCTTCTCCCAAGCTACTTAAAACCATTATCTTCTCTCCCCATCCCTAGAGCCAGTTTTACTGCTTATTGTTCACTAGAGGGAAAAAAAAAATCCAGAGACAGCACTCAAGACACTTTCAGTAAGCAACAGGGGAGTTCAGGGGCTCCAGGACAGTCCCTTTTGATCTTTTTTTTTTTCCTGTAACCCATCACAATAAATTTTACTCTCTAACCCAATGCATACACATATATACTGCAGAGAATAAAAAGTAATATAATACACCAGAAGAAAGAACATACTGTACCAATTATATTCTGCACAGAATTAAATCATGTGAATTCAACCATAAATTTAAGAGAAGCTGGAAACAGTGTATATGTGTTCTCTTTCTTATTCTATGTATATTTCTGTGTTATAATAATAACAGCTAACACTTATTCAGCACTTGCTCTGTGCTGGCATAAATATTAAATCAGGTAATTCTCTTAACACCATGAGGTATGTGCTAGTATTAGTCCTATTTTACCAATAAGGAAACTGAGGCACAGAGAAGTCAACAAATTTTCCCAGGGTCACATGAATAGGAAATGACTGAACCAAGATTTGAACCCAGGCTGACATGTTCTGGGACTACTGCCCTGACCCCCACATTAGATATGTGTAACTTTGTTACTACATAGGATTATGTTCACAAAACAAAGTATATCTTTTATGTATGTGCAATTTAAGTGTTTTCATAGGTTATTATAATCAATGTGATTCTTGTTTCATCCACTTATTTTATAATCTTATTCCTGCAAGATAAAGTATACGGTAAATAAATTTGACACATCTTTCCCAATTTTGAAATGGTCACAAATACAATTTATATAATATTTCTAGTTAAATGTAAACATTTTAAATAAATTACATGCGAGTATATAGATCTCAGGACAGATTGCTATGAATAGAATACAAAATAATTTAATAGGGCATCCTTTTATTATTAGTAAGTTGTTAGTGTAGCATCCTATTAGTCTTTTAAAGAAAACGGAAAATGCGTATGTTAATGCCATCACTAGCAACTGAATAACGACTACCCCACCTCTCCAAAATCAGTAGCTATATGCTAGCACACGGGCAATCTTCAGATCCTAAGCCTTGGAAATCTGAAAAAAGACCGACTTCTTTCACCTAGAAAAAAACAGTAACAATATTTGGGTCCCCTATTTCAATTATCGGTTCTATATTTCAATTATTAGATGAAGTTTGCATTCTTTTTATAATTTTAAAGATAAATAATTCTTTTTGGTTCCTTTTGAGGACTATGTGATTAGTGTTTTTATCTATCATCCTGATTGTCATGTTAGGTCAGTGATTTTCAACCAGTGTGTCGCAAGAATTTTTAAAACATGCAATACCTGACTATTTAGTCAGGGCACTGACCTCTTTTTCCTTAGACTGTCAAATTTAAAAAAAAGAAAAAATGACCACAGCCAACATAACAATAGCTGTCTGTTTTGAATGAATCAAAATTATACTCATTTTTTGGTCAGATCGGCAAAAAATATATATTGTGTGTGTGGTGCAGAATTTTAGTAATTAATTTATATGTGCCATGAAATGGAAAAGTTGAAAATTGCTGTTACATTACAATAATTTCAATCTTATACCAAAGGGTATTTTTTTCTGTCTTAACAGAAACGGCTAAATTTATGAACTCTCACATTGAGATACTAAGCGAGTGTGGAAGAAATCACAAAAAGAGTCTGAAGACCGGGGCTGGCCTCGGGTAAGCCCTTCTGGTCATCTCAGGCCCTGTGTTTTTGTATAGCGGCAGCAGTAGGCAATCACTATGGCTGTTCCCAAACCTAACATTGGACCAGTCCGAAGCTGTATTGACTACATGCTGTATGGTAAGCCCTGGGGTAAGCACTATAGAAATTGCTAGAGAGTATACATTTCTTCTTTGAAAATGAAGCCTGTTAAGATATATGAAATAAATACCTTGAATTTAGAGTTTTAGTAAGTTATAGGATACCATAGTAATGTTTTAGGGTACTTACTACATTTTTGGGCAATATTTCATGGTTGAAGGCTTTAAACAGAAGAAATGAAAACAAACTGCTTCCGAAACACATGCTTAGTGTGGCAAAAATGTGCCACTGTGGCTCTTTGGGACAAGAGGATCTATCGAAAAGAATTTGATTGTTAAGGTACCTTCTAAAGGGGAACAGAAAATATATGTATATCATTGTAATTTGCAATTATATAGGATAGAAAAGTTCACCACACAAAAATCTTCAGGGAATTAGGCATTACAAAAACCTGTGCAGCTTTACTTAACACAATTCCAAAGTTCCCTTTCCTTCAAATTTATAGCAAAATGTACTTATTACAAAAATATTTATTTCTTAGAATCAACAGCTGTTAGAAGTCAAAGGAGCCTCATATCATCGACCAGAACATTCTCAGTTTGTGGAAAAGAACCGTGAGACCCAGACACATGGCAGCCTTGCTCAAGGTATGATTTACTTTAAATCGAAAGGTAGGGAGGTTTTCAAAAAATTAACCATGACTATGAACATAGGAGTGTATAAATTCTTTTGAATAAGTGTTCTGGGATTCTTAGAGTATATTCCCAGCAGTGGAATCGCTGGGTCAAAAGTCAGTTCCATTTTCAATTTTTTGAGGAAATTCTATACTGTTTTCCTCAGTGGCTGCACCAGTCTGCAGTCCCACCGACAGTGCACTAGGGTTCCCTTTTCCCCATGTCTTCTCCAGCACTTGTTTTCAGTTGATTTATTAATAATAATCATTTTGGCAAATGTGAGGTGATATTGTGGTTTTAATTCGTATCTCTCTGATGGTTAGTGCTATTGAACATTCTCTCATATGCCTGTGGGTCATCTGCATGTCCTCCTTGGAGAAGTGTCTATTCAGGTCCTTTGTGCATTTTTAAATTGGATTGCTTGTCTTCCTCGTGCTGAGTCACAAAAGTTTTTTTATATATTTTAGAGATTAAACCCTTGTAATGTTGACAAGTATATTCTCCCATACATTCAGTTACCTTTTTATTTTGATGGTGGTTTATTTAGCTGTGCAGAAGTTTTTAAGTTTGATGTAGCAGCGCTATATATAATAGCCAAGATTTAGAAACAGCCTAAGTGCTAATCATCAGTAGATGAGTGGATAAAAAGTGTGGTACAGCCCTGGCTGGTGTGGCTCAGTGAATCAAGCACCAGACTACGGACCAAAAGATTGCCAGTTCGATTCCCAGTCAGCGCACATGCTTGGGTTGTGGGCCTGGTCCCAGGTTGGGGGTGTGAGAAAGGCAACTAATAACTGTTTCTCTCACACAACATGTTCCTCTCCCTCTCTTTCTCTCTCCTTTCCCTTCTCTCTAAAAATAAATAAATAAAACCTTTTTTAAAAGGTGGTACTTTTATACAACAGAATACTATACAGCAGTAAAAAAGAAGGAATTCTTACCTTTTGTGACAACATGGACGGAACTGGAGACTATTATGCTAAGTAAAATAAGCTATTCAGTAAAAGACTAATACTCTATGATCTCACTTATAAGTGGAATCTAATGAACAAAATAAACTGATGAGCAAAACAGAGCCATAGGTATAAAAACATGGAATAGACTGAGAGCTGTAAGAAGGGAGAGGAAAGGTAGGGACTAATTGTAAGAAGGTGAAGGGATTAATCAAAGAACATACATGAATGACCCGTGCATATGGACAACATTGTGGGAATTGACTGTGGGAATTGGGGAGGCAGGTTGGGTGGAGGGGGACAAAAGGAGAAATACTGGAACAATTGTAATAGCATAAATAATAAAATATTTTTTCAAAGAAAAAAGAATGGTAAAAAAAAATTAACCACAACTTTCCTTGAATATTGCCAAGAAAAACTCATATTTAGTATCACAGATTTCTAAATAGCACTTTCAGAAAAGCTTACTTCTTAATGTTTCCATGTGTTTGTAGCATTCGAAGTGCTTTGTCTTCAAAACTGAGCTCTACTGAGTAATTTAAGCTGGTGCAGAGAAATAACAAGTATGTTGTGAAGTTACACTAATGAGTCACACCTACTCAGAAAAAAGAAACAAGTTTAACAAGTTCTTGCTGAGAACACACATTTGCTAGACCTATTAATTTAGCAAAATAATAGTAATATTGATGTAAACCAACTGAGGCAGGTGGTAAGATAATAATAAAAGATAGCAGAGGACTCGGGACAGTGGAGAAGTCCTTCCTAAGTTTCCTCAATTTGCTTCCAGTTCAACATACACACGCACAAATGGCTTAGTGTGAGGTAACATTTATAGTTATGGTTAAATTTAGGAGGGATTTTGAAAGGAACAAATGTGTAGTTAGGCAGTAAAAGCAAGTCCATTCAGCTACTAGCCCCTAGTATGTAACAGGCCCTTAACTAAGTGTACACGCATTTAGGTTTAGAAGATGGCTGAGACTGTCACAACCACTCATTGGTTCATGACTGTCAAGTATTGGCCGGTTTGAGGCATAACCCAGACCACTGAAGCATCCACTTATCTTTCAGCAAGTTTTGATAATTTTTAGTTTTAAGTGCTACAGCTTTCTGACATTCAGAGACAATAAAATTATATATGTATATCCATATATATTTGTATGTATACATATATATCCTTAAAAATAAAGATGTTTTTAAAAAGATGAATAATTAATTTCATAATGTGTGCAAAAAACCTGGAATGTTTCATTTAAAATATACTTTAAATTTAGAAATTAAGAAAGTTTTCAAGAACTGAGATAAAACAGCTGTGGTACATTAACATATTGGAATACTACACAGCAGTAAAAAAGAAGGAATTCTTACCTTTTGCCACGGTATAGATGGAACTGGAAATTATTATGCTAAGTGAAATAAGCCAGTTAGTGAAAGACAAATACCGTATTATGTCACTTGTAAGTGGAGTCTAATGAACAAAATAAACTGATGAGCAAAAGTCAAAAGCATAGAAACATGGAACAGACGGACAGCTGTCAGAGGGGAGGAGGGAAGTGGGAACCGATTGAAAGAAGGTGAGGATCAAAGAACATGAGGTCTGTCCAGAAGGTATCCAGCCATGTATGTGAAAAATAGAGACAGTTACTGAGAAAGATACAAGATATAAGAAACATTGTACATAAGACAATGACGTCTCAGTCCCCTTCAGAGTAGGCACCTTGGTACTTCACACAGTTCTCTCAATTGCCATCAAGGTGCCCTGTCGTATTTTCCTGAATCTTACCAACTATCTGAAATCTTTTCCCTTTCAAAGGTGATTTTAGTTTTGGAAAGAGCCAGAAGTCACAAGACACTAAATCTGGGCTTTCGGGGGACAGAGTCTCCTGGGTGATTTGATGTTTCACCAAAAAACTCTACATAAGACATGATACACAAGTGGGTACATTGTTGAGAGGAAGCTATCAATCACCAGTTCTCATAGCTGCAGACTTCCAAATTGTCTGAACAGTTTCCGCAGAGGAATGTTCACACTTCACACAATTTGATGCAGATTTGTTGCTCTACATGCTCAGTCATATTGAATGCAAAGGCTGCACCATGCACATGTTCACTCAACAGCGCCTGCCACCCCCACTGACTAGTGAAGTGAAGTTGTCATTGTTCATGCATGTGCATTCCAGTCCACTCTCCTTGGCTGCCTGGTTACATCAATGTCACACAAACCGTTCTCATTATATTAACAATGGTTGGGCTTTTTCTGTACAGACCTCCTATATGGCTCTGACTAGTGTAGTTCAGTTGGTTGAGCATTGTCCAGCAAAGCAAAGCATCACTGGTTTGATTCCCAGTCAGGACACATGCTTGGGTTGCAGCCCACTACCCAGATGGGGTCATGAGAGAGGCAGCCAATCAAAGTTGCGCTCATATCAATGTTTCTCTCCTTTTCTTTCTCCCTCCCCCCTCTCTAAAAATAAATAAATAAAATCTTTAAAAAAAGAAAGAACATATATGCATAACCCATGGACATAGACAATGGTATGGGGATTGCCTGTGGGAGTGGGGAGGGGGGTAGGTAGAGGACAGAGGGGGAAAATTGAGACATCTGTAATAGCATAAACAATAAAATATTTTTAAAAATAACTGATTGAATTTTAAAATCTGTTGGTCGGTTATCTCTGTCGCAGTAAAATGCATACTGCATAAGAAGGTAATTCATGCATTGGGTCAAATAACGAATTATAGGAAATCTAAGTTTCTTCCCAAGTTCTGTAATTACAGAGTTTTGCTTCATCCCATTTTTTCCCTGCATTCATACTTGAAGACCCTATTATTTATCAGGGTCAATAACATTTTATTAAAAATATTCACAACTTTATGTAAAAATTAATGAGAAATGTTTGGTCATTGCAGAGAAAATAATTTACTCATGTATCTTGTTAAACAGTTAATTTTAGCAATATTTGTCAGGTTTTATGAAATATTCTATGTTAGGCACAGCATCTAGTTTTAATTCCTAAATAAATACTAGTATAATAAATGAAAGAGTAATACTAAATTTTCAAAACCTCTTCAAAAATTCCCTGTGTGTGAAAAAAATCAGTATTATTGAATTACTCATTATTTGTTTTAAAATAAATATTTTAATCTCATTCATTTTAACAGTTTAAATGGTTCTCAGGTGGTATCTATTGTTAAAATATAAGATTCCCCTTTTAAATATTTATATACTTTGCATTTATTTTTTAAATTTATTTTTTTATTGTTCAAGTACCGTTGTCTCCATTTTCCCATTACCACTTTCCCCTGCCCAACTCATACTTTGCATTTATATAAAAAGCTCTTTACTAAATTGTAATACTTCTGTCAAGAAAATACTCAATAACTAAAGCTAAAATTAATTTATTTTCTATTTTATTAATTTTATTAAATTTTATAAATATTATAATTTTTATAAATACTGGAAATATTTTATAAATATTTGAAAATTTGAATAAATTTTTAAAGTACTACTAATTGTTTAAATAATAAATGAAGAATAGGTAAATTTGGGTCTATCAGCTATTTAGTCCACAGAGAGTGAGTGATGGGTAAATACATGATATGATAGGCTCCTTGCAATAATTTTAACCCGCCAAGTTCCTGGCTTACAGGTGCAGTTCCACTGTCCTAAAGAAAAAAATAATAATATAAATATACATATAAGATAATACTGTCATTTTCTCTACAAAAACATCATGCTTTCTGAAGTGCAACCTCCCTACGGATATATTGGATCTCTAACAACTACCATAACACCTGACACATAATAAAAACAATCCACATATATTGCATGAATAAATAAATTATTGAATTTCAATTGTCATGTTTCTATAAATTTACTCTCCATCAATTTCTCAAATTATTCCACTGATGGAATCTTTTTTGTTGATTTAATAATTGATGGGTATTCCTATATCAAGTGAGTGTTTGTTGGGATTTGAGTGTGGGTGGAGAAGGGGGTATTTGAGCACCAGGAGAAATTCCTGCTGGTGCTTCGATCAGATGATGCCATAAGTGTGGCCCTCTTTGTACCACTTGCCTCACAGCAAAAACCGTCTCTGGGGAAATGCTCTTTTTAAAGAGGAAGTAACTGCTGAAGTTCAAACTACTTTTTATAAAGGACCCTGGCATAGAGGAACACTTACATAAGCAGGTTTCTCCAACGCCCCAAAGCCCATATCTCTAGAATAAGAGGAGAGACATGGTAGAGATTTCACCATGAAACATCTAGTCCCATGGGACTCTACCCATATCCAAAAGTTTTGAGGACGAACAAAAGATGATGAGAGAAGGACAATATTTAATATACTGTGAGGAATTTACAACAAAGACATACACACCAAACATACACATATGTACCAACAAATGGACACACACACTTGGGCTGAGATCAACCTCTGAAAAGAAGATAACAGAAAAGTGACAATAATATGTTGTTAAACAAACAAATGTTTGGAGAGGAATGCCTAGCATTTAAGAGAGTGGTTTGGGACCCTGGTTGTATAAATAAAAAGGACATGAAACTTTTCAATCAGGAGTTTTATTTTCAACTTGTGCTGAGAAGTAGCTTCATCACAGGGCATCCTTGGACGCTTCACAGGTGAGTAACATAAACAGACTGTTGAATGAACACCAGCACTTGGCCTTCAGAAAAAAAGTAATTCTGATGAAGGTTGATGTGAGCAAGCAAGTGATGGCTACAAGGATACCTGCAAAGTATGTCCTCATGAAGAAATGGTGGCAGAAAGGGACAATGATAACCACATGTCATGCCATCCCTGTGACACCCTTTGCAACCCCACTCTAGAACAAGAAAAGAAAATTCACCTGTATCTCTTCTTGGAGTAAAACAGGTAGGGCCACTAAGCCTAAGAACAATCACTTGCCAAGCCCTATCTTTTTCAGCTCTCCAGGCTTTGGTTCCATGTGATCAGATCATGATCTGTTTGTTCTAGGATGACACACTTCCCTTCTCCACATCCTTCCGCATCTACATACACCCTCCACAGCCCATTAAGATCCATCTCAAATGTTAACTTTTCCCTGAAGACTCTTCTTATACTTCAGAGCAGATTAGTGTTTTATCCTATAGAATTTTGTAATAAATTTCTCTTACAGAAGTTTGTAACTTCTGTAACATTTAATTCTTGTAACATTTAATTCACCTTTACCTGCATATTAAAAAAACAGTGTTAGTTATTAGCATGCATACCTCACTCACATTCATATCCTCAGATCCTAGCACAGTGTGTGTTCCATAATATTTATCGATGCCTCCCAATGCCAGTGAGTGAGGTACCTCTCTCCCTGACTCCTTGGCAGCCTCCACAGAGAGGACGCAAGTTGTCACTGATGACCCTTCCCACTGGCCAGGAGATTAGCACAATCTGTGTCCCTTCCATGTTCTCAAGACTTCTCAGAACAATGTCCCTATCATCTTCTTCGGGATTCTTACAGGGTGAAGGTTGTGTTTAACAGAGCTGGGTTTGTTCAAGGAGAGAACAGAGGAACTGCTTTGGTTATGCTGATAAAATAAAATCCACGAGACAACAGTGTTTTGGATTTGGAAAACCATTCATCAGGCCCAAATGACTCCTTTTGGCTACGAGGTCATTTACAACCTGGTTCCTGCTGATCCCTCGGGTTTTCCCTCTCACGCTACCCTTCACAGGCTTCATTGAATCTCTGTTGGACTACCCGAAGATCCCCACACTCACCATGAGTTCTCATGCCCCTCGTCGAATTCCCATAAACCCTTGCTACTAAACAGATATCATCTCCATTTTTCAAATGAGGAAACGGAAATTCATGGACAGTGATTGGTTGAGCCAAGGCCACACAGTAGAAAACCCAAAATCGGGTCTGTTTCTCTGACTCCAAAGTTCACTTCTTTCCTTCTATGCCAAGCAATGTCTCCAAATTAATAGAAATATTCAGGTTGTTCACCGTTGCCGAAAATGTCAGAAACTGACAGAAACAGCTTAAATAAATAATACCTCCTGGATCACTGTGCCCCTACTCATTTTGTTACAGCTGTCATATAGTCACCAAGACAACTGAGGAATAAAATCATATTAACTAAGCTTCCATGTCAAAGAATCTCAAACTTTATTATTTCCAATCCATGTTGGGCACTTGCTAATAATATAGTTTTCTGGGACACACATCCTAAAAATGTGGCTTTAGTCAATGTAAATAAGGCCTAAAAATTAACATTAATAACTGTGCATTATTTTTTTATTGTATAAAGCATTGATTACCACCAAAGTTAATAGCTCAGAATGTAATTAAGTATTTTTGATGATAAAATCTTTTATTAAGTTTTTGTTGTTACTCCTTTATATGATTAGTCTGAAATAAAAGTTGATGATATAATACTGACACAAGATTCCTAATAGAACTGGGCATTTCTCCTATATTTACTTCTGATCAATATCCCTGAATACATGCAGATTTTACAGGGTGTTCTTTTCACTCTTAACTCCACAATTCTAAGACACATAATATACAAACTCGATTGCTTGCATGTGCAGCTCCAGAAGTTAGTCATCAGCTTTTATAATACCTCGTTGATCATATCATGGAATTTGGATGATGTTTGTAGTTGCTTGTGCTAGAAAACCCTCCCAAGAACCAGAAACATGTTTTAAAAACCTGTTGCCAGGTTTCTTGTTGTAACTCTGTCATAATTGCCAAAAAATATGTACTGCTCACTGACCTCACCCACCAATATATTCTTGAAATAGTCAATTATAACAGTATAAAAAATAAATCACAGTTTGAGATCAAGTGATGAGGAACTGAATGTAACTAATACTAATTATTTTTCAAAAGTTTGGATGGAAGGGTTTCTATGGAGGTAACTGTGAGACATGGAGACTAAACACATGCTATAAGAACTAAGATGGCAGAATTTCTGGAAACTACACCTTTAATTTAACTTAACTTGAAACATCTATTAGGCATGTATAGGGTCCTAAGCAATGCTACGGAAGCACAAGGAGGACATATTTTCCAACTTTAAGGAGCTTTTAACTTTTCGGGAAGCTTGTTCATAATATCTAAAGTACAGATCATACTGTCATAAATGACAGTTTCTGTGGCCACACCCTAAGCCTTGAGAAATTGTTCCACTTCTAACATTTAAATTCTAATATAAAAATTTAAGACCACAGCCTACTCTTCCAGAAATCTCATTCCTTTGCTTCTAATACACGTCTCTGACCTCATTCAGACCTTAGGTCCTTATACCCTGCATTTCTTCAGAATTAATTATTTAAGGTATCTGTTCCTCACTTTTTCTCCTTTCTAGAACACACTCTATAGTCAATCTCTTCGGATATTCCTGTTTATAACCTCATCGCATTATTCTAGATGTCTCTGGAATTCACTAACTGTCATCTAATTTCAAAATTTGGGGCTTCTTCCTCTTAGAATTCTCAACAAAGTTTAAAACACATACCTTTCCTTCTTGAAACTTCATATTGCTTTCATTTTTTTTATTAATTCAAGAATATTTATACAACAATATCCTATGCAAGGATTTGGGAACATAATTTTTTGATTTTAAAAATATAGTTCCTATTCTCAAGGCCATAACAGTTTAATGGTGAGGACAGAGAGGAATAACAACACAAATATACGTAAAGTAGCAACTATGATAATTGCAAAGAAGGATATGTACAAGGACCCTGACTTTTTTACCACATTTTTCTAAAATCCATTGAAAATTTCTTATGGGGGATAATATGTTTAGGTTTGCTCTTGGAAATATTTTTCCCAGCACTAGTGTGGCAGACAAATTAGAGACTGGCCAGACAGATACAGGTCTTTTAGGAAGTTACAGCAGCAATCCAGGTGAGGCCCAATAATCACTTGACAAAGATAGTGGTTGTCTGATGGAGCAAAGGAAATGAATTTGAGAGAGATGCCTCAGATGTAAAATTAATGGAACTTGTGGTGGGTTGGAAATAGAAAGGTAAGAAGAAAAATGTAACAGTCATATCTCTTGGTATTGTGTCTGGCACAGCTAGATAGATGTGTAGTCTTATTGCCTGGTTAAAGTGGCAGAACTCTTTCTGAAAGGGAGAACATGAATTTTCAACATGTTGAATTTGAGCTTCAAGATGAATTCAAGATGAAAGTTTCAGGCAGGCATTTGGATGTGGAGGTCTAGAGTTCAGAATAAAAAAGACCTGGACTGGGTAGATCTACTTGCAGGATGCTCTTGCAGGAGACCAATGAGGGACTACAGACAGGGAGAAGGGTGCAGATGTAGGGCCACGCCTACAAGGAGACAGTGCATCAAATGAGCGCTAGAGAAGAACATGGCTGCAAAGAAACAGAACAGTAAGAGCCAGGTTGTTGGCGAAGAAATCGGAAAATGACAGCTCTTGTTACTATTTTCCTTCTGTCTGTCTTCAGGGCTGTTTTGGAAGCTTTTCATCTCAACGTTCTTCCTTTGATTTAAATTACATTGGTCCAAACTGGTTCTACTACTTCTCTGAAGGAATTTTTTCTATCTGTTTTGCTGACTTTTCTTCCCTTTTACCAAACAAGTGTAAGTATGCAAATCGTCCCTTCAGATATTTTCATGTCTTTCTCTTCGTGTTCCCCTAAGTAACTTCCTCCACTTTGCAATTTCATGGTCACCCTCAAACTGACAGCTCTCACATATATGTCTCTAATCCTACCTCTCTACTTGTCTTCAGATGGACACTGAACATTAACTTGTTTCTAAAAGGTCAATTATGAAGTTTAAAATATTTTTATGTTCTGTTACATAATAAAGGATTGCTAATGATAAAATATAGAAATGGACCAGAAGGATGAAAAATTAAACATACAATTTCTTTTCTAATAAACAGATTTTTGTAAATAATTCCAGAAAATTTCTATGCATACATAAAAATGCATGTACACAAAATACATGTTTACACATAAGTGTGTTTACACTCTTCTATATCTTTGTTTTAAACTTACCATAACTTGTACTGCTTTCCACCCAGGTATATAGGAATCTGTCTCATTTTTTTATTCCACTATACAAATATGCCCTAATTCATTTAACAAATTCTGCTATGATAGACATTTCAATTATTACCATTTTTTACCATTACTACAGTAATGCAAAGAACTTCCTTATATGAACATATTTAATCAGTTGTTCCCAATATCTGGGGCTAAATTGAGAGAAGAGAAATTGTTGCATCAAAGTGTATGTATGCTTAAACTTTTGTTAGCTATTGCAAAATTGCCTTTCCAAGACATGGTACCAAATTTCATGTCCACTTTCAGACAAGGACCTGATTTTCTATTTCCTACTTCATCTACAGCAATGGGTGTTATCTAATGTTTTTGTTATCAAATACTAACCTGATCTGTGAAATATTTTTACTTGTATTTTTGGTTGTTATTTATATATCTTATTCTGACTACATTTGGGAATCTTTTATTCTGCCTAATAACCACTTTTTGTCTTTTTAAGTAAAAGATATAACTATGACCTTTGCCTATGTGTATCTTTGGGCTGTTGACTTTTCCTTACAGATGCAAGACCTGATTATGTATTATGCATGGGAACTGAACATTCATTGTTACCCATTTTTACCATTGTAAAAAATCTTTTTCTATCTTACCACTTTTTTACCCTCTTTGGTTATGCTTGTTTGCTATGTACGCATTTTGATTCTTATACTTCTAAAACTCATCAGTTCTCCATTGGTTTTGGATTTAGGTAGACATGCCCAACTTCAAAGTACTTCGGTTTTTACTCAGTTCTTTTCCTCTGTGATGAGCTTCCTTTACATATAAATATTTTCTCCATCTAAATTTTTTTCTTATATTAGGAGTTTGTTAATTTTGTTCTAAATGTCTAGCCACATGCTCAGCAACTTCTTTTGAATTATGTACATTTTTCTCACTAATCTGAAAATCTATCTGTATTTCAGGCTATAATTCTTTTCTTACCCATACTTTAAATCTATTCCTATATTCCTTAACCTATTTCATTGATCTTTTAAATCATTTTCCAGTTCCAAAGTGTGTTCATTACTGTAACAGTAAGTTTAAACCTTGTCAGGCTTGACATCACTCATTATTGTGTTTTTCTTATATTAGAATTTTAGTTTCTATTTTTGATAACTTGTTATTCCATATGAATATAAAATTATTTTGTCAAGTTCCAAAAAAAAAAAGAAAGGAACATGAAGAGTTTCTGTATCATCTTCGATCTTTCTGTACAAAAACAAGGTATAGCTTCCTATTCATTTATGTCTTCTTTATGTCTCAGCAAAACTTAAATGTTCTAGGATGCAGGTTCTACACATTTCTCGTCTACTTCATTATGAAGTAGTTTATACTTATTGTTACTATAAACTATTTTATTATAAATCTTTTATTATATTCCTTAACTAGTAAGGCTGTTGATTACTGAATTATATTTGTTAATTAGTTATTCAGCCACTTTAATAAAATTTTATGTCATTTGCAATATTTAATTAATTCTCTTAGAATTCTTATGTACAAAAATTTATGATCTCTAAATAGTCATAATTTTAAATATCTCCAATATTTATATTTGGTTATACTTCCAGGAAACATTAAGTAATATAATGGTAATTTTCTTTTTATTTTAATGAAAAGTGTTTACCATTTCACACCAAGTATAATGGTAGATTTTTATATGATACATAATTTTTATCAAGTTAGTAACCATTCCATTTCTTTGTATTTTATTCTTTCAATTAAAAATGAATGATGAAGTATATCAAGTTTCTTAATAAAAAACTTATAGCAGCCATTTTTAAAATTTTTAATTGTTATTATGGTTAAATATTATAATTAAATTTTCTAATATTGAACCATTTTACATTCCTAGAGACAATTGGTTTCCAAATTCATTTTTCTCTCCCTGGTGTCTCTCTCTCTCCATTCAACACAAAATACCTAGGACAAATTCTTTAAATACAACTTTGACTAGGACATTACCTGGCTCTAAAGCCCACAGTAATTATTTGTCTACTATAGAATACCATCCAAATTCCTCAGGAGGGCATTCAAAGCCCTCCACATCACGATAATGCACCAGCAACAGCAAATCATTAATAAGTTCTGCAACTTTAAACAAGACAACATATAACAAAATCATTTTTACCATAGGCAAATTATATAAACAAGAGTTAAGTTTCTATAGCATCTCATCACCATTTTGAAATGACATTGAAATGACCTTATTGTGTTGACCTTATTTGAGGACCTGCCTTGTAAGATTTATCTTACATCACCTCCAACAACACCAGGCTGCAGTTTCCCAAAGCACTCCATGCATTCTTCCATTTAGCAAGTTGGGAAAAAAATCTGTTGTCTTTCTTATTAAGCTAGCATGGAGCCACTTGAGGGGGAGGCTAGGACATATCCATGTTTGTAACTCTGTCCCTAACAGAGTGCAAGGCATAAAGTCAGTCAAAGAAAAAAATATTGTAGAACTGAACTGATGATAATTTATTATAAGTAATAAGAACTTAACTTGCACTTGCAACCTAAAGAGTTCACTGGTGGGTTAGCACATATACGTAGATGTGTGAGCAGGGAAGTCTTCCAGAGGGAGTGGTAATACTTCTATCTTAGTGTGTTTGTGCTATACAGTGTTACCTCTTTAAGGTCAGAGTTAAAATTTCTTTTGAATGTTCCACTGCATCTATCACAATACTGCAGGGGATACTCAATTAAAAATATTTTTTATTTTTAAGAGAATACACAATAAAAAGTCTTTTTCATTACTCTTATTTTATCATAATATATTTAAATATTAAAAGAGACCCCAATGTTCTTTAATCATTTGAGATTTTCCTCACTCATGAATATTCTTTCTATAGGGAAAATGACTTTAAGATGTGATGCAATTGAACTCTTATTCTTGAAATGATTAGAGAAAAATAAAATTAAGATTGCCTTTAAACCTGGTTTAAAAGGAAGGAGAGTTAGGCTGCAGGTTATTCTACTCAATTATACAAAGTCTTTCTGAAAATATAAAACTAAAACTAGGTAAATTTGATTATAAAAATCTATCTTTTCCTCAGTGATTAATTGTTTTAATTTTAGTGGTTACTTTCAGTCATCATGATTCCTATTCACATTCTTTAGATGAATCTTGTAGATTCTCCTAAGATAGATGAACTTACTAACAAGTCATATTTTGTATAACAAATTACAACATATTCATCTAGTCCAGAGTCAGCTAACTTTTTCTGTACAAGTCCGATAAATAATTATTTTAGGCTTCGTAGACCACATGCTTTCTGTCGTAACTACTTAGTTCTGCTGTTATCATAGGAAATCAGCCATTATAATAAGTGAGTGTGGTTGTGTTGAAACAGAAAGAGAGAAGGAAGGAAAGAAGGATGGAAGAAAGGAAGGAAGGAAAGAAGGAAGGAAGGAAGGAAGGAAGGAAGGAAGGAAGGAAGGAAGGAAGGAAGGAACGAAGAAGGAAGGAAGGAAGAAGGAAGAAGGAAGGAAGGAAGGAAGGAAGGAAGGAAGGAAGGAAGAAGGAAGGAAGGAAGGAGGAAGGAAGGAGAGGCTATGGGCCAGATTTAGCCCATAGCTATGATTTGCCAACCAGTACTTTAGTCTAATATTCTTGTTTCTATTATGAAAATTTTGAAAAAGAAAAACAAGGAGAAAACCATATGTTATCACTTAGTTCATAATTGTTAATATATTGCTCTATTATTGCTGAATTGCCATAAAGAAAATTCCTGTGCTCATGAGATTTTGCCTTACATAATTAAGCATGTATTTTTAAAAATGAAGACATGGTACATAACCTAATAAAATTGCTAGTAACTCCTTAGTAGTCCATATTTAAATTTCTTCAAGTATTTCCAAAATTATTTCTATAATTATTTGGTTCAGAATGAAATCCAACTAAGGATCAGACATTGCATTTGATTATTATATATTAAAACAAAGGTCTCTTGTAATATCAAACAGCAGTCTATCCTAGAGACATTTTTATGGGACTCATTGAGGAACAGTCTAATTTTTGGATATATTAATTGATTTCAGAGAGAGAGGAAGGGGGAGAGAGAGAGAGAGAAACATGGATGTGTGACATCTATCAGTTGCCTCCCTTATGTGCCCTGGTTGGTGGTGGAACCCACAACTATTTATTGTATGGGAAACTTCCAACAAACTTAGCCACAGGACCAGGGTGAGGAAAGTCTAATTTTACAATGTGAACAAGATCTGGAATCAAAACATGTCTTAAAACATTAATACAGAGGCAAGCCAAAATTTCGCTTTATATTTTTCTTAACATGTTTCTCTCAATTTCTTTTTTATTTTTAAGATTTACTTTAATATTTTACTTACTTTTAAGCAATTTGTAGAACAGATTATGGCAGATTAGGCAAAAATATTAATCCAGAGGTTCACATATAACATAAAAGCATATCCATGGAAAGATATGATCCATGCTAAGGTGCCATGTAAATAAAAGCGGATGGAATAGTCAGTTGCTTTCATCAGGCTCAAAAAATTCTAGATCACTAGAATCCATCACCTTCGGTGAAAGATGCTGATTATTTTACCTTTCAAGAAGATATGACAGTATCCCAGGCCATGAGCAACTGTAGAAATGCAGACACTCGAGGTAATATTAGAGAGTCTGAGGCGCCTTATGAAAGAGAGGAAAACCCATTCCCAGGGAAAGCTTGATGCCTGTGAGAAAATCTGTTGGTTTACCAGGGAAATTCCAAAGAGAACTTCACTCCAAATTTATTACAATTTCCATGAAATGAGAACTGTTGGTACATAGGGGGAGACACACTTAATAAGCAACATTCAGAGTAGAAACAGGGCTCCATGAGACCAGAGAAAGAAGCAAACTTGAGTAGCACAGGCATGTGACAGCTAGTGTGAGCTTACGGTTAAGGCAGCTGGAAAATGTGAACAAGGAAACGAGAGGGGTTTGTGTTGTCTACATTTCAAAGTATCTTCCCTCGTTAGCTTTAGAGAATAGGATCAATAAGGAATCAGGAAACAGGACTGGACCAACCGAGATGCTAGGAGTACACAAAGAAAAGGGAACCAAGAGGGGCACATTGGAAGCTAGAACAAAGCTAGAGTGCCCCCAGTTGAGAAAAGAGGTTGAATGTATAAAGAGCAGATGGAGTTGGGGCAAAGGCTGAGTTAGAAGACAAAAGCACTGAGCAATATAGTAACTACTGGCCAGTGCGGTTATTTACATTTAAATTAACTAAAATGAAATAAAGTTAAAAATTCAGCTCCTCAGTCATAGCAGCCACATTTAAATGCTCGATAGCCATACATGGTTAGTGGCTAACCTTACCATGGGCCGCACAGGTAGAGAACATTTCCACATTTCAGAAAGTTCTGTGCAATGGCACTGTACTGAGGATATTAAAATGAGCCAGAAAGGGAAAACAGCAGAAGGAGAGGTGAAGGAGGAGGGATGGTGATGCACAAGCTCCCTTTCTCGTTTGTGCTGAATTTCTCATGTGATGGTCAAGATAGTCGCTGCTCTGCAACAGTGGGGTCTGCCACACCCCCTCCCAGAAAGGTGCTGGAGAGGTTGCTGCTTTACCGATGCCCTAGGTGTCGGGATTGTTGGAGCAGCACATTGAGTTAGGGGTGGAGCCAAGGTTGGTTCTGGATGAAGAGGGCCTGTGCACACCCTAGTGCCAGGCCCAGAATTCAAGGTCGATAAAGCATTCACTCGCCACTCAAAAGCCACAAGAGTGGGTACCTTCATCTCTGGTGTCCAGAGGGTCTTCAGTCATTCATGGTCATACAATCCTCCTGCTAATACATTACTCAGCCTAAGTCATAGAGCAACACTCACTTTTTATCTTACTCCACTAGTCAAAATTTGGCCTGGCCATCTGCTTTAATTTTGTTTATTCATATCAACCAGTTCTAACTATAAGCATTCTTATTCTCTGCAAGTAAATACAGACAGCCTCTCTCTTCCCTCTAAGCTCCATGATGAATAGCATGAATATTCAAACCTCTGTTGAGTAACCTTTGCCACACATCTTCAGTGAAATGACAGGATCCTGTAGAAGCTCTGACCCTCAGATTATCCTTCCTTTCTAGGACAGTTTTAGCATCTTTTTGGTCATAATCAACTTTTATATGTTCCAATAGGTCTTGTGTCCCAGACCGCCATTTCAAATTCCATAGACTTCCCGCCACAAACAATAATTACACCTGACATTGGGAGGTGAAGAGAACACTGTCAAATGCTGCCTGCCTTGTGGGCGTCGCTACTTATTTCACAGACTCAGGGTTGCTCGGTTTCCCATTTGCATGTGTGGGCAGCCATCTCTTCAGTGCCTTCCCTGTGTTTAATTGGCTCACCTACAGGTCCTTGGCTCTGTGCTTGGGAATCGTCACTGACTTTTTACCCACCTCACCTGAAGAGCAGCTTCTGTGTGTCCACAAGCATTTCAGCCATAGCTCTTCATCTTTAAAATGATCAAATGGATTTTAATTAGAAGTTTTGATTATTTACTTTCAATCTGATTTAGTGATATTCTAGTATGTTTTACTGTACTTGGAAAAGGCAAAACCTGAGAGAGGAAAAATGATGGGGAGAGAATGTACTCATTTAGAGCACAAATCAGGGACTCCCTGGACTTAGGCTGGCCCCTTAAAGGTAGAGGGTCTTATAATCGTAAGTATCAGAGTTTTGCTTGCATGAGCTTGTTTTAAAAAATCCTCACTTTAACACTAGAGATTTCCTGTCTCATAAAGAACAACTTTGAAAATGACTGGATATTTCCTAACATCCACTGAAATGAAAAGTTTATAATTTTTTACCGTGACCTGAGTATCTGGCTCTGATCATGGGCCAGACAAATCCTCTTGGAATCCTATAAGCTTAAATCCAGATTCCACTTGCCTTTCTAATACAGGAAGAAGCTAAACAACCTGTTAATAGAACAGAGGGTGAAAACCTCCTATTAATTGTGTCATTCTCTATATTTCTGATCATTTTAAATGCCTGCCACTGAAACCTTCAGTAAAGGAGTGAATCTGCCATTCCCTACGGAGAGCTGCCTTTCAGTCTGAAGAAGGGTGTGTCTAAGTTTTCACCTGGGAGCAAGGATGATCTTGTTAAGCATCTTCATGAGACCAGCCCAAGTTTTTAGGGTGGGGATCTAGACTGGTTATACGTACCTTCAGCCCTTCTCCCAGCAAAAGCAGAAATACCTCAAAGCCTGCATGTAGAACATCTACTGAGAAATTATTTTAATCAGACACCAGTTGAGTGGGGTGAAAGAGAGAGAACAGACAAGACCAAACAGCACTCCCCTGGCCCTGGATGTAAGAGCACCCAGCAGCGATGGACTGGCACTTCGGAACAGCTGCAGTGCTGTTCATTTTTCTGGTAAGTGGATTCTGTTAAAAACCCTTCATGATCAGCCTCGTTGTCAGCAAGTAAGAACTTTTTAGAGAATGTTACTTATTGTTATTTCGAACCTAAACCCATTAAAAGTTTATGTTAATGACAATGTGATTTTATGAACTAGATTTTTAAATAGTGTTTCTCTCTTTAATTGAAGACTCAAGGTCGTATTAATGCATCAGTGTCAACTCATCATATGACATCTCTGGCATGAAAGTCATTGCTATGTCATTCTGAGAAAATATGAGATTTGGGGGAAGTCATCTCACTTTTTAATAACACTTTGTTATTCAAACTCTCTTTGGCAGCTGAGCTTTTAATGTAATAGCACCAGGTGCCCTGATTTTTAACTTAAACATTTTTACACTCTTTTGGTATCTTTGCTGGTAGATCCACAACAGGTTTTAAAACATTAAGAATACTATGCATATAAACTAAAATCAGCAGTTTGTGACTAGCCTCAATATCAAGATAGCCTCATTGGTTCTATGTGTGCCTGGGATCCCCATCACTAATATCGGAAGCCCCATTACTAAACTCTGAATTTATTCAGAATGGTATTTTTTTCCCAAAACACGTGCTGGTATGGGAGATTTATAAATGACATAGTAAGTGAAGGAATGGCTATAATTAAGAAGTGTAGTTATTACAATACTGGTTCTTACTAATAGAAAATCAGTAATGACCATGTTGTATAAGTTACGCATTAATTATCAGACATATGTAATAAAAAGTTATATCATTGTCCCCATCACATTATTAGTTTTATCTTTTTAAAGATAATACTGAGTTCAGGACCTATGTGTTGCATTGATTTCACTCATGCTATAAGTTTCTGAACCACGGTCTCCCTAACAGTAAAGTTAATGTAATCCAAAGAGGCAAGAGCCAGTTAAATCGTGGTCCAATCTGGTAGGACATATGGAGTGCTGTGGTTCCTATTTGTTTCTACTCGGTTAAGTTTTAACTGGACTTGTTGGGTTTCTATGATAACCAGTTAGAGCTTCGGTTCAATGTATGCCGGTTCACTTCAACTCAGTTCATGAATTAAGGCGCGTCACAACCAGTGGGTTTAGTTATAAATGAGCATCAATAAGCTGGTAGCTTTAGAGCCAAGTTGCCCTTTAAACATGAGCTCCACCCCACGGACCTTCTCATGGATGCTTAGGATCAGTCGGAATCACAACTCGGATGTGGCAGATTAGTGAGCATCATGCTGTGTGTGTTGGACCAGAGGAGAATTTATTTGTCCCCTGTGCAATAATAAAACACAGTCATTTTCAATTTTATATAAATTTGATCTATTAAGGAAGGCCTATTATAGTTGCAGTTGATTAAAGATTATTCACATGCTTACGTACATTCAAGAATCTATATGATACATTATTTTATTATATTTATGATCATTTTAATTAATTACATCCTATAAAATTTTTAAATAACCATTTTCCAATTAGTTATTCTTTATTAAAATGTGTCAGTTTACCAAAATCATGTATCTTTTTTGAACTTTCCCTCTTTGTACAGAGGTTTGTGGGCATTTTTACTGTATTTTCTGAGCCTAGATAGGTTTCTTTTGTGTGAATGGTTTGTTTGTTTATTTGTTTTTGCTATATTTTACTTTAGAATCAAACACAAGTTTCTCATATGCCTTATGAAAATTATTTCTCAAAGAACTTATTCTATGATGAATTCATATGTTTTACTTTTACATTATTGTAACACTTGTAAAACATTTCACTTTCTAAGGTTTGGAAAATCATAATTTATTTTCACTACTGATTTAACCATTTGATTTGGATAAATATCCTTTGGAGTTGTACAACCTACTTTTGCTTTAGAATACATTTTTTTCTGAAAGGTAGCCACCACTATAGAAGACTCTTTCACTTACCTTTCTGCTACTCTCACTGTGAATGTTTGCTTTTACAAAAAAAAAAAAAGAAGAGTAAAAAAATTATGTAAAGCCTTTATATTCTGCTCTGCTCAAAGTTGATCAGTGAAAACCTATAGTAGGGAACAGAGTTGGACAATTTTGAATAACGTTAAGACATTTAAACTAGTAGTACCTTTTATGCAAATCCATTGAGAGCTGGGCAGCCATCTCTTTACAAATATGTTGTGTAGTCTGCTCAATATCCTGAGGGTGTAGGCCTTGTTCGAATAAGCGGGTTAGAGTGGGGGGAATAAAAATGAAGAAACTGCTCTTATAGCGATCCATATTGTCACAGGATTATTTAATTTAGACAAGTCTTTGGGCAGAAAATAGCTTATACCTGTTCTAACACAAGAAGTCAAATAAATGTTATTAGATCTGCATTCATTTTTTGCAATTTTTTGTTTCTAAGAAATTAATGTATAGGCACTATGCTAAGCTAGGGAACAATTTTTACTTATTCACCAAATATAAGAAGTCTCTGAGAATATACGTAACAATGGTATAAGGTATAGGGTGGTCACTGTGGAAAAGCAAAATAGAACCAGTAGAATTTTTATAGTTCTAATGATGTTTTTTTAAGATTTTATTTATTTATTTTAAGAGAGAGGGGAATGGAGGGAGAGAGAAGGAGAGAAACATCAATGTGTAGCTGCCTCTTGTGTGCCCCCTACTGGGGACCCAACCCACAACCTGGGCATGTGCCCTGACTGGGAATTGAACCAGTGACCCTTTGCTTCTCAGGCTGGCACCCAATCCACTGAGCTACACCAGCCAGGACATAGTTTTAATGATTTTTAAAACTTGTAACTTTCTTAGGTCCAGTGAGTACAATCAACGCACTTTTAAGTGTCTTTTTCTAGAAAACAAACTTCTACAGCAAAGAACTCAAAAAAATTTATCTTTATCTAGTACCAAGAATGATCCAATTTCTTCAGTATATCAGCCTAGTTGCTTCTATTTTCATGGTTAATATTTCCTTTCCCTAAAAGTCCTGTGACCAACTGATACACTAAGTCCACACTTTGAACTTAACTGAATTTATTTATTATTTAAGCAGGAGATTAAGTATTTCTCAGCACTTGGGCAAAAATACACACAAAAAAATACAGGTGTGGGCAAAAGCAGGTTTACAGTTGTGAATAAGCTAAGCACAGAGTTTATTCTTGTATTGTTATTTACTAATTACTGTTTTTTATTTGTATTAAAATGGTAAACGTACTTGGTCCCACTGCTGTATATACTTTATTATATAGTTCATCAACTTATTTGAAATGGACATCTTAAATTCCCATATTTATGTCCACTGATGATGAAAGGGAAGTATTGACAAACTACTAATGATTTCTCGAGCACATGTTATAATGATACATATGATAAATATTAGCATTTCAGTAAATATTTTATAAAAAATGCAAGTAGTATTTCTGTTCACCTGTTTAGTAAAATTTATAAACTGTATTTAAGCAAAATCAATTCCATTTACATGGTGTTCTTAATGGCAGATTTTATGGCATATTTAAGACCCACATCTTCTTTCTCCCTTATGAAAGTGGAGAGTTCAAATGCATCATCATTTAATTGATGTTTATTGCCTCAGAGTAAAAACATTTTGCCATGACTAATCCAGGCTTTAGAGAAACCTAAAGCACTAAAAAGTGCTGCCTGGATAAATCTGAAGGCTTGGCCCCTAAGAGACAAGATACGCCTATTTAACAGGGCTCATGAATCTAGAAAAACAATGCTCTTGTCTGTACCCAGAGCACTGAACTTCTGATAACTCTTTTTTCACCATACCTTCTTCAAGGACATGGTTGCAGAATATCCCCATGTGCTAACGGGAATTGCCTAACCTATAAGCAGGAGGCACGCTTGGTGATGCAGTTAGGCTGACTGTGCTCCCATCAGTGAGGGAACACCCTTACAGAATGCTGTGTCATCCACCCTTGCTGATGATGCTAAAGGAATTGGCATGCAAATTCATTTAATGCAGTTGGGTGGGTCAAAGTCATTTAAATGCTATTGGCTGCTGATTTTGCCCTCGACTGGTCTATGAGAATAAAACTCAGTCCTTTACACCTGTCTAATGAAAAACCACATTCCCCACAAATGAATGGCTGCCTGTTTGCTCATAAAATTACTTGACCGTAAGTTATTTGAGGGCAGGTCGTATCTGATTCACATTTATACCTTTCTTAGTGTTTTGCACCAATGCAAGATTATTCAGTAGGTATCTAATCACACAACATAGAGTCATCAGAAGGGGAATTTTTTGATAGTTTATATTTTTCTTCCCCTACACACCCCAAAAATTGTCAAGGTATGAAAACATGAAATTAATCATGTTGAGTTTCCCTAACACTTACTTTTATGATGTAGTATTACACTTAATTTACATTTCATCTAAGGCTTACCACAATATTTTTAGCCCTTAAGCCTTTTAAAGGTCTTATTACAACCTTGGATCCACATAATATACATCAATATATATTTGTCATATAAATAAACCAATGAAAAATGAAAGAAATCAACCTATCAAGAGGTCAACTGCAGACTGTTAGCTTTTGTGCAAGTAACAAAGAGGAAACACAAAAGATGTTTTTTAAAAGAAGCAAATTATTATATTTTAGCTTTGTCTCAAGTTCATTCTTGTGTTATCTGTAACACTTAAATACATTAGAAAGGACTCTTAACAAAAAAATGCCCAGTAACTGAAGACCACATCACTGTTTTTACATGCAAGGGTTTTCCTTATAAAAATGGTAAATCAGTACTTTTGAAACCATTTTTGTTAAAGTAAAGACGTGTAAAACTCAATAATAAAAAGAAAAGAACTAAAAATGATATAATTATTGATCCATTGAAATTAGCATATAATTTTGTGTCCTGTCATTGCTGGGTTTTGCTTTTAAAAAAATATATGTGGATTGGCTTCGAAAATACAGATGATGGGAGGAATTATTGAGGATTCACCTCAAGTGAATTATTCAGCGTTATCAGAATTTTTGTATTAAAAAGGGTTTTACTCTCATATACAGAAGTGGACTGGTAACTTACCCCAATGCCCATATCCAGGGGACAAGAGACTGAGAGGTACTCAATGCTACTGGGTACCCTTGTATTTATCTCCAAGTAAACTTCCTTCACAGCCTCCATAGAATGTTTTTCTAAATTGTTTTGGGATCCATATTACTCTCCTGATCACCAGAAAACAATTTTTTCCTTACTCTAGCTCTGGATCATCCAGTGTGATGTCCTTCAATTTCCCTGTCCTAATCGATTGATTTTAGTCTCCATTATTTCATTCTTCCTTACCCTCTAGTCTTCAAAGCCTTTTCTCTCTGCCACTTTTCTCCTGTTCATCACATACCTCCATCAAGTACTTTCTCAACCTCTCCTGTTTCAAATGAAAGTGTCCCACTCTCCTCTTACTCTACTTTGAAAAATTCATCTCTCCCAAGTAACATATAGCAAATATCTCCTTGGACACATCATCTAATTCTCCTATCACCTCTGTTTCCTTATATCACCAAATTCTCAGAAAAGCAGCATCTTTATGTCCACTTCCCCTCCATCTGGTTCCCCGCTCCTTGTCCGTCAGGAAGGGCCCGTTCCACCCAACTGAAGCATTCTCCGGAAGGTCACAGAAAAGCTCAGAGTTTCTCTGGATTCACTCTACTCAACTGTTGTATGTCATCTGACACTTGCTCACAGTCTATGTGTCTTTCGTTTCTCTCCCTTAGGCATTCATGACACTGCATTGAATTTTCCTCCTATTTCTTTGGCCACTTCTTTTCTGTATTTGTTCGTTTGTTTGTTTCTTGTTTATTGCCATGGTTCCCAGTTGTATAAATGCAGGAGTTGCCCTGGTTTCATCCTCAGCCATGGGCTATTTCTTTCCTGGGTTCTCTACTTTAGGGATTTCTAATTCTCCCATGATTCTAACCATTTGACCTGAGCTAGTGTCCCTCAAATCTATGTTTCAGGCCTAAAATATTGTTCCCAGTGCTGACACATATTTCAAATGACTAAACAGCTTCACCAGGCATTGCTCCGGCATCCCAAACGGGATGTGCTCTAACCTGCTAAATTCTGCTTCTGCCTTGCTTCCAGTCTAGTTTAAAACTGCACCGGCCTCAGAGTCTCCCTCCCTTCACTCCCACACACCGCTTGTTCTCAACCCCGTCAGCTTCAACCTGGCTGTCTCTCTCCCTGGATCTTTCCCAGTCCCCTCATCTCTGCAGACCTGATGCAGAAATTCAACCCCTGGTTGCCTATACTCACTGTGTCTTCCCACCACCTCCGTCATTTTTGTCAGAGTCTTCCTTTAAATCCACAATTTTATTATATCTTTTCCATGATCAAGAACCTTCGATATTTTCCTACTGCACACAGAGATTAGGTGTTAAACTTCGAAAGGTAACTGTATATAGGCTAGTCAACACATGTCATTTTACGAATGAGAAAGCTAAAACTCAGAGACCTTAGCAAGTACATTGAAAGTTTTCGGACTCTACCTAATGGTCTTTTTATCTCATTATTTTGCCTTTAAAAGTCAGGGAGTAACTTTGTTTCAGACTTTATTTTAGATTCTGAGCAAAAGGCAATCCAGATATAGGAGCACAACATATTTTTAAGGAGACCTGGCAGTTTTTTAATTGCTAGTCCAATTGAGAGCCTGACTATACGGTGGAACCTACTCAGCCTTCTGCCTAAATTGCCTCCCATGAGAAAAAGAATGACCCAGCTTCATAGGTGAGGTTAGAGGCCTCTGGCATGGTTCTCCAAAACAAACAGTGGCTCTGACCCTTCAGTGTGGCAAGGGAAGTGCGAGAGAAGAGATGATTACACAATCCTGTAGCTGTGAAGAACAGGCTTCCCCTACTCACATACAAAGGGCAGACAAATGAGGTATCCCCACACCCGCACCCAACACCCACAAATGAGAGGAGAGAGTGTTCATGAGTTCAAGGTAGCAAGAAGCACACAGGTGCACCAACATCATTTCAATTCTGCCCCCAGGCGGGACAGCATCATTTTGGGTTACTTGTCCAAAGCATTGGGCTGTTTGCTTTTCTTCCTCCCTCTCCTGGTATGACTATTATTGTTGTTGTTATTATTATATATAAGCATTTCTAATCACAAGGATAATATGATATTAGATTAAAATTGGAATTTATTTTTGAATTCTCAAAATTGTAACGTCAGTTTTCAGTAGTACATTTTATTTAGTAATTTACATCAATAGACTATCTTGTCCTTAATTGTAAAACCCACACCTCAAGCACAAATTTAGGCTGAATTTTTTTGGATTGTATTTAGTCATTAATATCAAAACCTCAATTTCTTCATCTGTAAAATTAAGTCTATTATGGTATTGACCATGTGCACTTGTGAAAATTAAACAAATGGGTTTCTCTAAACATGTTGTCTAGTACTTAACATTAAATATATATGAGTATATAAGTCCTATAATAAATATGTTATCTTTTTAAATTACTCATATTGACCATAATCCAAATTTTCTTGAATTATCAATTAAGGCAATTTTTAAAAAACTATGTACTTAGACATTAAAATTTATTTTAATTTAATGGTGAAATTAAAAGTCACTATAAAGGTTATTTTCTGTATTTTGAAATTACTATTATTAGTATTTTTTTAAAGATTATTTATTTATTTTTAGAGAGAGAGAGGAAGGGAAGGAGAAAGAGAGGGAGAGAAACATCAGTGTGTGGTTGCCTCTTGCACTCCCCCAGCTGGGGACCTGGCACATGCCATGGAATCAAACCAGTGACGCTTTGGTTCACAGACTGGCACTCAAACCACTGAACCACACCAGTCAGGGCTATTAGTATTTTTACATGCAAATCATAATTTTTAAAAATCCTCACTTGAGGACACTCTTACTGATTTTAGACAAGGATGAAGGGCACGAGAAAGAGAGGCAGAGAATCATCTGTTGGTTGCCTTTTGTATGTATCCTGAGCTGGGACTGTCTGAAACCTAGGCGTGTGCCCTGGGAATTAAACCCATGACCTTCAGTTTGGAGGATGATGCTCGGCCATTTGAGCCACACTGACCAGAATACAGACCATAATTTTATTTTCTTAGTAAAACAGGGAAAGCCTGTTTATAATAATAGTTTTAATACTTTGCAATTGTAAAAATAATTCAAGTAGATGTTAAAATGTCTTATTCAGGGAGAAATAAAACTAAAGATTCACACTGAATTAATTCTAAATGTAATTTAAAACTTAATAAATGCAAACTAGCCTTCAAATCCATACCTATTTTTTAGATAGATGTTTTACAATGTCTTAAATATGCTGATATATTAAACTTAATACATCTGTGTTTGTGTTTTTAGAAATGCCTTTGGTTTTTAGAGAAAAACAAGCTAAATTACCCTGATTTAACACTACAAATCACATGTAAAAGTCAAGACCAGAGTTGAACTGAAATTAGGCAGAGCTCTGATTGACTAGCTCGCCTATTTAATGCAAGAGAAAAAACGAATGGAAGCTGCTTACCCAGCAATTCGTCCCTGCACTCTGAAATTTCTTCTCCTCGCTATGGGAGGTTGCGCTTACGTCATCAACTTTCTTTAGTGTGAACGCTAAAACATCAAATATGAGCTCATTTTTACATAGAGAAAATTATTTGCACAGAGAACTTTATATTCTCATATTTCAAAGCAAGTAAAAAATTATCTTAAGATTTTCAAGAATGATAGAAAATAATTCACGTACAATTAGAATGTGAAGAAGCAAATATTTTGAAGCTTTCTGGATACTCTCTGCTTTGTATTCTTTCTTCATCCCAAAACACTTTTTTTTCTATTTCAATCTGAGCCTATTAAGGTGCTAAAACTATAGTCAAAAGTTTTAGTATCATAAATTATTGTAGAACGGCACTAAATATCTCCAGCTCTTCAGGCAGAGGATTTACTAAGACAACCCAGTTTTCCTACTCCCATTCCCACTGGGTTCTTGTTTATATTACCTTTGCTCATTTGATTGTGAGTATCTGCATAGGCTAAGAATGAAAAAATGTTTAAAAAATAAAAGTGAGAAAAAAAGATCAAAATTGAAAAGTAAAAACTAAAAGAAAAGGACTAGTTAACGTCACTATTAGATCTTAGGGATAAACCAGGTCTACCAGCTATCTAGACTGAGAAACTAATTTCAATGACTCAGATTTGTTTGATTTTTTAATGATTTTATAACATAAATTATAAAGTTTTTAATTATAAATTAAATATTATGTCTGTCATATTTTTTATAGGTGGTGGTGGAGGTCAACAGTGATTTTCGAGTCCAGGTAACACATAGTAAATTTATTTTTGTAATTTAAAAGCAAGGAAAATGGTTTGGGGGTAAAAACATATCCCTGTCCACTCCCCCACAAAAATTCACCCTTATAAGCAAAGTTAATGTTATGTTGAAGTTAATAGAGTTTCAAAATTACTAATCTTCCCAAATAATCATCCTTTCTGACATTACAATTACTCCTCCTACCAATTCTTTAGTGGAACGTGAATTATGAATAAAAGTTAATTGGTACCGTTACTTTACCCTGCCCATTCAAGGTAAGAGACTATAACACTAAAAATGGCACCATCAAGTGGCATTCAGTCAGAAGGCCTAAACGCGAATGGATCAAGTTCGCTGCAGCCTGCCGCGAAGGTGAAG